>OX411543.1:84825319-84934816 GCA_948146395.1 Fragum whitleyi | reverse complement strand
TGTGAGTCCCTAATTTAATGTCTACATAAAAAAATAGCTTATCAGACTAATAGGAAAAGCTCCCAATTGCAGATGTTGAATGCCCCTATCTTGTTCGTCATTGGCTTTTGTGCTTAACACTTTCCTGTTTTACAAAATATTAGACCTGTCCAAATTCAAAGGTTTTGCAGACGAAAAATTTAAAGTGGATTTAATTTGAAAAATAACCATTCAGTAGGGTAGAAAATGGAGTGGAAAAAGAAGAAACTGCTTGTCAGAAGCAATTTCTTCTTTTTATGCCCCCGTATCTAGAGATCCGGGGCATATTGTTTTACTCATGTCTGTCTGTCCGTCCGCCTGTCCGAAAACTTAACCCGAAAACTTAACCTTGCCAATATCTTCAAGCCTATTCAAGATACAAAGCTAATATTTGGCATGATGATAGATCTCAATGATCGGCATCCGCTGGTACCAAAGTCAAGGTTATGTGACAAGGTCAAGGTCATCTGTCAAGGTCAAACTTTGAAAAAATGCCGTTACGGGGGCATTCGTGTTTCACAAACACATCTTGTTTTCACAATGTTTTCTCAATCATAAAATCATAGGCACGTAAAAAGCAGGGATTAAACAACAAAGGGTTAATGTGTAATTATATCCCCCACCTACGAAGTAGAGGGGGGTATATTGGTTTTTCCATGTCTGTCTGTCTGTCCATCTGTCAGTCCGTAGACCTTTTCGTTTCCAGACTCTAACTCAAGAACCAAATGACCTACATTCATGAAACTTTATACAAATGTTCCTTATGACCCAAGGAAGTGCCCTATTGTTTTCGGGTCACATAGGTCAAGGTCACAGTCAACCTTTGTTCAATTTTCGTTTCCGGACTCTAACTCAAGAACCAAGTGGCCTACAATCATGAAACTTTATACAAATGTTCCTTATGACCCAAAGAAGTGCCCTATTGTTTTTGGGTTACATAGGTCAAAGGTCAAGGTCACAGTCAGCGTTTGTTCAATTTTCGCTTCTGGACTCTTAACTCGAGAACCAAGTGACCTACAAGCATGAAACTTTATGCAAATGTTGCTTATGATCCAAGGAAGTGCCTTATTGTTTTCGGGTCATATATGTCAAAGGTCAAGGTCACAGTCAATTTTTGTTCAAATTTCATTTCTGGACTCTAACTCAAAAACCAAGCGACCTAGAATCATGAAACTTCATGCAAATGGTGCATATGACCTCAATATTTGTTACAAACACATCCTGCACTAATAGCATTTGCATTCTGACAAAGTGCTTGTGGGGGGTATTAGTCTGCTCTGCAACAGTTCTAGTTAGCTCAGCTGTTTTTTGAGAATATCCGAGCTATAGGCCTGGCATCATCCTTGTTGTCATTGTTGTTGTTGTCGTGCCAATTGACATTTTGTAATCTCTGGTTCTAAAGAAGGCATTCACTTGAAACATGGCACAAAAGTTCAGTCAAAAGAGCGACTTAAAATATCAAGGGGGATAACTCAAGATGCATTTTGTACAGATTATGTCCCCTTTTTGACTTGGATTTCATCCACCATCCAGCAATCAACACCAGAGTGTAGGTACCTGTGAGGGTGCTGTTATTGCTTAAGTAAAGATTTGTCCAAAACAACTCTTCTGTAATCAAACTTTTGTCAGTTTATTCCTGTCAATTTGCTGCATAAAAATCTACTCATTTACAAGAGCATCACAATTGAGCATTAGAAAAACGTCATGGAAATGACAAAGTTTGTAAATAACAAACTTTGCCATTTCCAATGCTGTATTTCTTTTGTATTCCGTTCCTTTATAAAAGTAAGTTTTTATTTCTGAGAATAACTGTAATATGTACTTAAGAATATAAGTAATAAACAGTATAAATCTATAAAGGATTAATTTCATTGGTCCTGTAAATGAGTGGGTTTTTCATACAACAAAAAGTAAATAACAAACTCACAAAAGTAGAGCATTTCATGATAAAATCACTAATTAAGTGAACGGGATCTATACTTGTACTTTTTTCAAGGTCACAAGTCTGTGTTTAACCAACCTTGTTTTCGATATGAAAAAATTCGGGATGGATAAACGGTGCAAGCTGATTTCAAATTTTACCCCCCCCCCCCCCCTTTGCATTTGCACTTGAGTCTAAAGTGGGATATGATTTGAAAATAAAGTTTCCACCATTTTTTCATGCTGAAAGCATGACAGGTCAAATCATGGTATGGTACAAAATAGATCTCGTAGATATGGGAGATGGTAGCTGGAGGGTAGGAAAAGATAGTATGATAGTAGTGCTTTTAGAACAGGGATCAACACTAACATCAGTCCTTTGGCTGGAGGACTGATAGATTTCCAAATGGAAAACATTGTAGAAAAAGAAGAAATTGCTAGTCAGAAGCAAATTCTTCTTTTCCAACAATGTTTTCTTTGCAATTTATCCCCTACATTGCTACAAATCAAACATGGTTTTCATGTAGGACCTGTTGTTTTTAGCTCCACTTGCTGAAAGCCACTGGGGCTATTGTCATGGCGTTGTGTCCATTGTGCGTCCGTCCGGAAGGTAGAGTTTTTTAAGCTCCTCTGGCTGAAAGCCACTTGGGCTATTGTCATGGGGTTGTGTCCGTCGTGTGTCAGTGCGTCCGGTCGTAAACTTTTTCTTTAAAAATCTTCTCCTCAGAAACTATTGGATGGATTTCAACCAAACTCCACAGGAATGATCCTTGGGTGACCCTCTTTCAAAGTTGTTAAAGAAATTTTGATCCAATGAAAAACATGGATTTAATGGGCGTGGCTAATTTCCAAATATGGTAAAAAGCGACTATTCTCAGGTTCTAATTGACGGATATCAATTAAATTTTACATGAATGATCCTTGGGTGACCCTTTATCAGTATACAAAAAATTATTGTGATCGGATGGAAAATATGTATTTCATGGGTGGAGGTCATTTCTCAATATGTTATATAGTGGAAACTTTGAAAATCATTTTCTCAGAATCTAAGGGATGGAAATCGACCAAATTTCACTGGAATGATCCTTGAGTGATTCTTTATCAGTCTACTAAATGTTTTTGCGATGGTATGAAAAATATGTTTTTTATGGGCGGAGGTCATTTCTCTATATGTTATATAGTGGAAACTTTGAAAATCATTTTCTCAGAAGGTAACTGATGGATATCAATCAAACTTTATTAGTATGATCCTTGGGTGACCCTTTATTAGTCTACCAAAAATTAGTGTGATCGGATGCAAAATATGGATTTTATGGGCGAATGTCATTTCTCTATATGTATAAAAGTAGAAACTTTGAAAATCATTTCAACATTAGTAGAACACAAAATATCTAAAAATATAGTCAAAACTTAGATTTGCTTTTACAAGAAATTCAAGCCTGTGGAGTGACACGAGCCATTCATGGCTTTCTAGTTAGGGACACCCATAGGCTGGTGGAGGAATACATTGTCAAGTGCTCTAACTACTGTAATATTACTGAAAAACTGTTAAAGATGTGTTTAACCCCATTCAAACATCAACAGCAAGGACAACAACAACAAAAACACTTGAGGACGAGATCAGACTTCAAAATCACTTGATTCCAACACTTTCTCCTTTAACAATAATGTTTTCTCAATTTTGTTACCCCATGATCAAAATATTGGGGAAAATTGTTTTACCATTGTAAGTCTGTCTGCAAAGCCAATTACTTCAAGTCTATTCAATATCTGGTTATTTTGGGCATGTTGATAGGTGTCAATGCCATGCTTCTGCTTATGCCATCATGGTCAAGGTGAAGTGAAAGATTATGGTCATATACCGAGATCAAACATTTGCAAAACTTGACCAAAAACAACCTAAAAATTTATATTATATCAGGTCTTTTCAATATCCATTGGTCATATTTATAATTATGATGGATTTCGATGGTAGTCATCTGGCGATGCTAGTAAGTCAGGTGAAAAGGTCAAGGTCAGATGCCAAGGTTAACCATTTGTTAAACATAAAAAAATTATCATTGTCAAATACACCAAGCCTGTTATATTTACATTGGTCATTTTCGGCACGATTAAAAGATCCCAATGACATTCATCTGCTGATGATATGGTCAAGGTCATGTGAAAAGATCAAGGCCAAACATTTGCAAAACTTTACCAAAAGGATTGCCTATTCCTTTAAGCATATCCAAGATATAAATGGTGTGTCTGTGGTCTAGAGAAGGAGCGTCGGTCTCTTGAATCAAATGTCCTGAGTTGGATTCCAGGGAGCGGCCATCGATCTTAGTTTTTTCATTGTCCGACACATTCGATACGTTTACTGGTGAATTTTCGAGGAAGCGTAATCCAGAGGGATTAATCTAATTTGTCAGAACTTGTTTCTCAATCGACGTACAATAGAGAGATGTAAAGCAGACCAAACCAAGATGTAATTATAATATTTGATAGGTAGATAGGTTTCAATCATAAGCATCTGTAGATCTCAAGGTCAATGCAAAGTTCAAGGGCATTTACGAAGGCAAAACTTTGCAAAAAATGGCGTTTTCAATTTCTATCAACCTTTTCACGACTCGATGCTCACATTTAGCATATGTGCTACATGAGTGTTACAGATAAGCAAGTTCAAAATCTGTATTTCTCAATGAAACCATATGTTGTTGGTACACATTTGAATCGTCTCAACAAGACGATTCTAATAAGTACCAACAACATACCGTCTTATCAGAGGGTCATTAACAAATCCTTCACATGAACCTCAGAGGAAGCGGTAGCATCTTATACGCGAGGGCGTGTTTCAAGCGAGTTTTCACGGTAAGATTTGTACTTCAATTATTTTAATACTTTGAACTGAAATCGAAAATACCGAGAGATTTACTGTCCTGGTGGTGTTTGTGTTTCACAAACTCTTTCTATTATCTATTCACTCTTTATACGCCTCTGGAGGTCCCATTGATATGCATCATATTAGCCGTCTGTCCATACGTCCATACACATTTTAAATAATGGATGGATGTGCATGAAACTTACACACAATGCTCCTCATCATGTTTCCATACCCATATCCTGCGACATCGAAAAATGGGCTAAAGTTTACTATTTTATCATGGCGGCGGGTATTCTCTTGCACTCTTGTATGCGAATAAGTTCGTTTGTGATCAAGGACCAGAAGTTAATCGACTAACCGGAACGTGCCTTGTCTGAGGAAAAGTGGAGATTATCCATACTTACATTTCATGATGATAAAACGGTTCAAACTGTTGGCAAAAGATGCACGCATGTGTGCTCGGGGAATAATTTGCAAAGGGTTTGCATCGTTATCTCATTCCGATCGCAGGGCTGGTGATCGAATGCCGCTAAGACTGGAATACTGTTTAATGCGAGACTCGTGCTTTACCCTGAAACCAGGGATGTGGACCTCAAAATTCTGACATAATCCTATTTCGATCCTCAAATTTTTACCTGTCCGTGGTCATTTTAACTCTTTAATCTTCAGTTAATACAGTTGATAACATCGTGAAATTTGCTTTCATCTCGAACAAATATTTTCTAAATCACTCACTCAGCGCTCCATTCATTCATTCCAAACACTCACTCAAGCCATTCAAAAGCGTTACCAATCTTTGAAAATCATTCAAAATACTGATCGACATCCCATTCAAATCGATCGAACCATTGCAAAATTTTATCATCATATATTGATTTCAAAGCGTCTGCTTAGCCCGAAAAGATATACAAAAAGAAAAAAAGACGATGGTTTTTATTTAAGGGAGGTAATAAGTATAACTTATTTCGCTTGGACGAAATTGGCGACATGTATTACACCCTTTAAATTTCATTCAAACTCGCTCCTCTTAGAAGATAGAATGTACACAAAAATTCGACCATTCAAAAATGCAGAATTTGCAAACTATGTTTATAAGCAATGGAAAAGATTCCTTGATGATTGTTTCATTTTCTGGATATACTCATTATATGAATTATCTGATTTTCATGAAATTTTGAATTATTTACAAAAAATACAACGTTTAAAATAGATACAAATTCTATAAATGCCATTTGTTAGTGTAATGATTTTGTAAAATGGTATCGAGATTACGACAAATATGCATTTTAAATCAACAGATTTAAAACTGTTTTTAAATTTCAGGTCTTGTCACCCAAAGCATTGCAAAATTAATATAGTGCTAGTTAATTCAGTTAGTTAATCTAGTTAATCTATTGTTCCAATCATAGCGCTATTCGGGCACCAGATGCCCGTTTTACTTAACTTCTTACGAGAAAAAATAACCGTTTGTCAAAATCACAGATCGCACCGGGTGTTTATGTTCATTGTTAGATTCTGCCTTCCAATAAACATTGGAATCGTCTTCAGAAGAAGATTCCCGTGAGATTATGCATGGCGGAATTCCACATTTACTTACTTTTGTAGAAGCAACTTCCATTTTTGACTTGCGTAAAAAATGATCGTAAGATGTTAAGTATAACAGACCCCAGATCAATAATTCAAGTAAGCTCTGTCTGAAAATTAAGTGAAAATACACAGGAATGGATCTCTAATGTTTATTGCTATAACAAGTTGACGGGAAGAAAGTCTGCTCGTAACAGTTTTTCAAATAACTTATTCTTTTCAAAACAAAAATATTCTTGTGATTTCAGATTAAACCGATGGAAATCTTGATAGTCAGTAGAGCTTGTCTGGCCCTTAATGGCTTCGCCTCAAGGCCTCCGCATCGACAAGATTGACCGGGTGGACCGATCACCGACGAAAATTATGTCTGGACATCAAACGACTTTAAGATGACATGAAGGTATTCAATAATCAAATAAAATACGATGTACATTGCAATTGGTCAGTGATGATTTGAATTTCTATGCTGCTTGGATGAATTGAATAACAACGTGAAGGAAGTTCGTTCGGCTACCCCCCTTCCCCCTACTACTAAACTTTTGATCCTCCGCCGAAAAAAATTTCGGGGGGATATTGTTTTTGCCATGTCCGTCCGTCCGTCCGTCCGTCCGTCCGACATTCGTTTCCGCGCTATTTCTTGAAAACTATAGACCGGATTTCAATGAAACTTGGCACACAGCTTCACTACAATGAGGACATGCGCATTTCGTCGGGGTTACCCGGTTCGACCGTCGAATTTAGAGTTACTGTCCCTGACTGTTTATTGTAAGAAACGAAAATGACGATAAAGAATCACAATCTCAAATATTAAATTTATTTTTCTATTTATAATGAAATTGGAAATGTGGCGGATAGATCTTGTTCGCAGGCGGAAAACCCCCAAGGGAACCTCAGCCTTGCTGGCTGCAGCTAACATGAAATTAAACCAGGAGGACCGAAACCACATGTGGCACCCACCACATGCCCCTACTGCACCTCAACACCCATTGAGGCTATATGCATTGAGGGAACCATGGTCCTCCAACCAACCAACCCACCCACAGTACAAAACCCATGTGGGAGGGGCTCCGAAAACCGCCCAAAAAGTGCAAACCATATTAGGACAGCAAGGAGTCTACGTATTGACTGCAAGCCAGCACAAGCTTTAAAGTATACACAGCCTTGACGATTTCATACAACACACAGCTTTGACAATTTCATACAACTTGGTACCCCCAGGAATTTTCCGCCACACGAACTTGTTCGCCCCAAAATTCCGAACAGAGGATGCTTGCTTATGAGATAAATAAGTAGTAAGGTTGCAAAATGATTTACAGTTGATAGTGCAGTTATCTCACAGTGCATAAATTATATTCCAAATTATGTTTCATTCTTACTGACAAGTATATTCTATCACAGTTTTGCATTCCTAGAGGTTACATTTATTACATAGTCTACAATTTGCCTTTCTTTTGCAGCCATAGAGTAAAAATTCATATAGCACCTTTTAAGGAAAACCACAGATACATGTATTTCAATGCTACCTATATCTTTATACCCAAATTATCATAAAACTACAAAGGAGTCTGTTCTGACCATAAGGCTACATTGTTATTGGCGGCAAATCTTATCACCAATATCGCTACTGATGGGTTTTATGTTTCAGCAGCCGTGATATGACTGTTGAACGTTAAAAGCGGTTTTACTCCTTCAAACAAACAGAAAAGCACATTTACTTAATCAATATGGTGCCTCTGTTCACTGCTTAAAGGGAATATTGTTCCTCTTTAATTTCATGGGTAACAAAAGCACACGGATAAGCAAAACCCACTGTATTATGACTGGAATAGTTTCATAAAAGCATAAACATCATTTCAAAATCTTTATTAAATCATTGTGATAGGTAAGTCCAAACTGTACTTCAAAAAAAACAAACCAACTTTAAATAGTAAAATGGTTTTGGCTCATTAGGACCTAGATGAATAACCAAAACTCAAGAATACTGAAGTGTAGGCACTTCAGTTGGAAAGCTTTGTGTAACTTGGCCAATCGAAGTTTGTTTTTTTTTTTTTTTTTTTTTTTTTTTTTTTTTTTTCAGCTGATCCATTGTGCTTTAGATGAATCTCCAACCAATGTTGTAAAAGTTATCTGTAGGAAATCCATACACCTGAAATATACTAATGCAAATATTATTTACAGAAAAACAATCCATTAAGCCCTGAACAAATCCCATGTATGAAAAATGAAAGCTTTAGTATGCTTAAACCACACCAGTATTAATATGTAGAAGAAATAATGAATTGCAGTGAAGTACAATTCAATTTGAATTTGTATTTTTGATAAGTACCTATGATTGTTTAGCTAATACAGTTATGCATGTTTCTAACTTATATGTTTGATAAAAAGAAAATAGGTGTAGCAGAAGTGAAGCATGTTTAATATATTTACTTTATATAGAGGCATCTGCTGCCAATCTCCGCAAGTATATTTTTTAGGAAAGGTAAACAAGTAGCAACCCAAGCAGCTGTGCAAGCATGTGATATCTAACCAAAGCTGGAATTGTTTACATAAGGTGCGAAATCATTGCTCAAAGAGATGGCCTTGGTTGAGAGGTGGGGCAGCACATTCTATGTCAGAAGGCGAAAGTTTGATTTGGGAGCAGCTACAAATCTAGGTTCCTTGGTCCCTACATTTGGCTGGAGTACTGGTTTATTTCCAAGAAGCAGAATCAAGACTGATTAATCACAATTACAATCTTGTACCCCTAAATCCCTATTCAGGTTACAATTATTGGTTTAAAAACCAATACACAGCTATTGATAATATTTCTATGGAATGTAACTTCAGTCAGTGTGTTTGCACTGTCCCTGACTGTTTAAGCCATATACACACATAGTGATATTCGTTTCTGCGCTATTTCTTGAAAATTATAGACCGGATTTCATTGAAACTTGGCACACAGCTTCACTACAATGAGGACATGCGCATATCGTCGGGGTTGCCCGGTTCGACCGTCGAATTTAGAGTTACTGCCCCTGGCTGTTTAAGCCATATACATACAGAGTGATACTCGTTTCCGCGCTATTTCTTAAAAGATTACCTGTACCTAAGTTTGATATTAACTCCATTGGCAATGAAAATATGTTCGGCGGGGGATATCAATTCAATGAATTTGCTTGTTTTTATTCTAAACCGTAAATTTTTAGCAGTCAGACAGGACCTGACTTGTTCAAAGCACTAGCCAGCATTTTACTACAGAGTCTGATTACACCATGTTTATGAATTCTTCCACGGGAAAAAGAAGATCAAGTTCAATCAACTTGAGGCTGAAAGAATATCTCTTGAACCCTGCATCGATTAGATTGGGTGCCTAGTACTTTATTGGTTTCCGTCCGTCTGTCTTTTTTCTTTAGTTTTTCCTCTCCTGAGAAATAAGAAAGAAATAAAGGTATAATGGCCATAGGTTTAAAAAACATATTCATGGTCCAGCGCTAAACAGTTGTAAAGGCCTATTTTATAGCAGTTAAAACTATTTTGCACTGAGCCATCGATAAGGCGACGCCGGGAAGCCCTGAATACGGCGTTTACCGCAGAGTGTCAAAAAGACTGATTTAAAATAATATATATTAGATAATACGATAATGTTAAATTTACAAGCACTTTGGTTGCCAAGAAACATCACATACATATCACATTCTTTAATAAATTTTAAGCCCTCGGGCAAAAAAAAATGCACAATACACAATAACGACACAAATTGTATGGAAACCATTTACATGACGAAACTCTTATCATTCAATGCTTGTATTATCAGTGGACAATCTTTTAATTTTGAATGCTTTGAACAGATGTTTCACCAGAAATTTTTAATTCGTAACATTTTCATCAGACAATATTTTATAAAACAAGAGTGTAAAGTTGTTTGAGGTTTGTAACATATTTTGGACATACTAGTAAAATGTGACATTCACCTTCGACAGCGAAAATATGATTTTCTAATAATAAAAGACAAAACACGAGGCTATAATCAAGATTTTGATTGCGATCTTGTTCTATAACAAAGCAATGACATTCGATAGCATCGTTTTAGATGAAGGATATTATCTATAACAAGCCTTTGTATTCTCGATTCGATAAGGTTTTGGGTCAAACAAATATTTTCTCTTTTAAAAAATTATAATGAACGATCGCTTAGTCTTTAAAACTATTGAAAACAACGGAGAGTAAAAGACGTTACACAAACGTTATTCGATGTCAGAAGCTGGCGCAATTGCTGTTTTTTTCCCGATACATAAAGTTTCAATAGCGTCTCCAAGTTTTATGATATCCTCCCACGTGACGTAGACGTTAGTTGACAGACGTAACACAAGTTTTCCCATTATACTCCATATTGCCGTCTGAACGTCAAACCTCTCCACCAGATGGCGTTGTAGACGTAAATGGGTCTGAAGTTCAAAGAAAGAGCTCCATGCAATGTACATGTATGAGGAATGATCCCTATTTTCATACAATGGGCATAATACCTTTGCATTTTTCAATTATTCATTATATCATTTGGCGATATTTCAGCTCAGTATCTATAAAGTGCATAAAAGGTATTTTATTTAGAATTCGTAACTCTAGCAACATATGAACGCCTAAGCGGGTAGATTCCTGTCGGATTGATTAAGATCTGTATGAATAATGATTTCCTTAATCTTCGTTGATTATATTGGTACAAGTAATTATGACGCTTATGGCAAATAAATAACATTGACAGGAGAGTTTTTTATTGATACCCAGCTTTCTTTCATAAAATCGAAAACCCCAAGGCGATTGTGACACGACACAAACACGAAAATATGAATACCGTGAATTGCTCAAATAATCTCTGTGGTGATCTTTATCACACACCTACTCAGAGATCTTGAAATTTAGGAAAAAACGTGTTTTTTTACCAGAGATCCTGAATAAATATATTACGCACTTAGTGTTTTATATGAAAAAATCTAACGAGTTTGGGGGAATTGATAATTGTCGAGGCTCTGCCGAGAGAATTATCAATTCCCACATCGAGTTAGATACAATGTATTAGCCTACCATGTTTGCTTTGTGATTTGAAGATATCTGTTAATTAGTTTGTACATACATGTACTAAAGTCCATTCAATGAGGTTATATCCTTGTTTCCTTGTTTAAGAACCCCTTTTTTATTGGTAGATATATACTTGTGTGTTTTCTTGTACATTGTACTTACTTTTTTATCACTAAATGTGGCAGTGTCCTCGACCACACGTTCGGTATTTGCTTGTACTAAGTACCTACTTTTTCATGACTAAATGTGGTAGTGTCCTAAACTACATGCTCGGTGTTTGCTTGTACATTGTAGCTACTTTTTCTTCACTAAATGTGGCAGTGTCCTCGACCACACGTTCGGTGTTTGCTTGTACTTAGTGCCTACTTTTTCATGACTAAATGTGGTAGTGTCATCGACCACACGTTCGGTGTTTGCTTGTACTTAGTACCTACTTTTTCATCACTAAATGTGGTAGTGTCCTCGACCACATGTTCGGAGAATCCCGGTATATTTGGCAGATAAATCATCTGTAGGTTTGGGGGTACCATACTCTCGGGGATTTCTAGACGTTTCGTCCCCCATCTTTTCTCTAAATAGGCGATTCCCCTAGATCGAAGGTCTGTTGTATAAGCCAGGATTTTATCCTTAAAGATAATGATCTATGCTTTTAATAATTCATTACAGACAAGGATTTATTCAAATATGATAAATAAAACGGAAAAGGACATTCGATATGCTCATAAAAGAGGCAATGCGGATAATTATTTCAATTCTAATGGCAGGCGTTGCATGACCTTATCAAAAGAACAATATTCGTTTTCAATTTTGACAAAAAGAATGCGGGAACATACGCTAGTCAATATTGTTTTGGTGTATTCTCCGTAAAAGGAAGTTATCAAATAAAATGCCGCCACTAATAATAAGTGATAGATAATGACATATTTCGCTCAAAAGTTTGTAAAAATACATACCCGCTTTGAGATGATACCCCGCTTTGCACGTGCACATACGTGCAAAGCGAGGTATCATTTCGAAAGCGCTTCGCTAACGTTTTCATCCTGAACGCAGGGATGGTGAAATGCATCACGGAGAAATCTCATTTGTTGTAAAAGGGTGAATTTAACAATCAAATGAATTTAATTTTTAGTAAGCGGAGCCCGTTTTTCCTAGTTCCATATGTAACAGTAATTTGTAACAGCGGGTACACAAGTATCCGATGTTTAATGCCATATACTTATTTTATCATCTAATTGCAATGGCGGATCCATAATTTCAGTGAGCTTAAAAGAAGGATTCAAACATACAAATACCGATATGGCTTTAACGGACACAGGTGCTGAGAGTCTCAGAGGAAATATTGAAAATTTCACTAGCAGCATGGCGACTATCTAGCAAAGCTAAATAATATAATAATCTGGTTATCATGAATAAGCAACAACAACAACAACAACAAAAAAGGCTTGAATATCGCGATGATCCGAGAGTAGTAATAAGGGGAACATATACTCAGGTGAGAGAAAGAGATAGAGAGACAGAGAGAGAAAGAAAGAGGGAGAGTGAGCAAGAGAGAGAGAGAGAGAGAGAGCAAGAGAGAGAAAGAGGGGGCAAGAGGGAGAGAGCGAGAGAGGGAGAGAGAGAGAGAGAGATTAGAAAAAAAGAGAGAGAAATTGGAGAGAGAGAGAGAGAGAAAGAGAGAGAGAGAGAGAGTGAGAGAGAGAGAGAGAGAGAGAGAGAGAGAGAGAGAGAGAGAGAGAGAGAGAGAGAGAGAGAGAGAGAGAGAGAGAGAGAGAGAGAGAGAGAGAGAGAGAGAGAGAGAGAGAGAGAAGAATTTAGACTTAGAATTGCTATTACTTGGACTTTATACGTATTTCCATACTGAGTGCCTTAAGAAAGTTGGCACTTTGACTTTTTTTAATTTTTCTTATTTTTACAAAGTTGGTTGAACTCTTGGTTTAAAATTATTTGCATACTTTGGATATGACCCTTTAGAAACGAGGCGTAAAATCAGATTTCGATAAGGCGCGAATACATCGGGCACATGATCAGCACACATGGTTTTAAGTTTTGCCCTTCTGAAATTTCTTTTCTATAGTAGGTGATATTTGCTGTAATTGCATTTCTGAGTTTGATTAAGGACTCCCTAACAGTTCCAAACAGAAGGTTGAGTTTACATATAGACATTAACTCTGCACAAACATTAGAAATCTCTACGTTGATGGCTAGTAACGTCAGACCAAACAGTGCAATGGCGTTCTACATTATAATATGATACCCAAAAAGGACTTGCAAGCGTATGCATGAGGTTTCCATTGGAACATGAATGCTAATTTAATTTTGTGGATACTTTTCTTCCCGCTGTGTAAATTTATGCCAATCCCAAAAATGTATTGGTCAACCTACGTTGTTGCATAATGTACAATTTTCTTGAATGCTTTTCGGTGGGTTATAGAGAAATAACGGTAGATTATCATTTGATAATCTCACCGCAGAAGCAGCGAAATTATCAAAAACTTATACAATGCTTTTGAGCATTTCATCCTATCTGACGTCATCTATGCGGGGTGAAATAAGTGACGTCACTATGAACGTTTCATAGCAATCACGCGCAAAATGACGCGCTTTACGAAAATATGTCCTAGAAATTAAACATTTTGTCATATTTTTGCAATAAAGAAATAGAATAATCGTTTGATTTTCGAGTAAGATCGATTAATATTTCATTTCATGAACAACAAAAGCTATATTTTCACTCTCGTGAAAATATAGCTTTTGTTTTTCACTCAATGAATATAAATCGATCTTACACTGAAACAAACGATTATCCTCTATGCCATTCGTATGTGAATCTGTTGTAAGGTGGGGCACAAGAATTTAACTGAAAGCGATTCCAGAATAATTATTCATCTATTGTGGGGTTTACAAGCACACCGTTCAAAATGAAAGGTTCTTTTCTAGCCGAAAATCATTTAGTGCTGCGTGCTTTCTATCTCAAAGTATCGATGGACAAAATTTTTGATGTTTGTCATGCAAACTTTTGTGACGGTACGTGGTGCAAGTTCTGAGATATTTGAAATTTAAAAATGCACACTTTCTTTTTGAACTAAGTATATTAAGAGTAATATCTGATTACTGGTGAGAAGGCCTATAACAGAGCCTGCAAGTCTATCTAGTTTGTTGTAGTAATTAACACATAATACACTTCACAAAATAACCATATAAAGACAAACAATAATCTGTGAATAAGTGCAGCCTACGGCATTATAAACATGTGATGCTTTTGACGTCAAAATGCGATAAATTTATATGAATAGGTGAATACATGTATATGTGACTATTGGGTAAAATCAATAAGGCCTAAAGACCACCTCGTCAATAGCATTAATTTGTTCTTATAACTTCATTAAAATAAGTATTTATAGAAAGGGAATAACCAGTTAACATTGGCTGGTTAGGGGCAAAATTGGCCATACGGTAATACATGTGATACTATTTACATGAAAGCCGCCGTCATAGAGCAGTTGGTAGCGCGTCGGACTATCAATCTAGAGGTCCCGGTTCGATTCCCGATGGCGGCACTCATTCTTTCCGACTATAATCTCTCACCAATAAGTTGATAATCGTAGACCTAATGTAACTTGGCCTACATGCCCAAAGGGCCTACAGTAATATATGTGATAACTCAAAATGTGGGTAAATATGTGACCCGTCACTCGAAAAATGACTATCTGCAAACTCTGTAAATTAAACATTTGTAAAAGAGATTCGTTCTAGAACAGACCAACCAGAGGTCGCTTTTAAAAATTCTTTCATATGAAGATATTGATTATTCTAGAATCAAGTAATATTCAAGTTAAGTGTGAAAAGTTTCGGCCGAAGTCAGTCTGCGCAGTCCGCGCAGTCTGACTATGGCCGACACTTTACGCACTTCCCAGATGGTCCCTTTCGCGTGACGATTCATATATGTGTTTTGGGATGATTATATGTGACTACTGGGTGATGGCAATTTTTCCTACCATTCCGCCAAGTCTATTATAATAATTAATACCGTCTACCACACAAAGGTATGGCGTGTCATCTTTGGTTCCTAAAATGATAAAACTTTGGGTTCATATTATATGATTTTCTCAAGTTATTTATCAAGTTCGAAAGAGACAAAAACTTTTTATTGCCTGGTACTATTGTTCGATGTTGCTTTGTATCGTAACTCATGGCTCAGTCTCTGCTTGGTTGCCATATCGATTATTGTCAAGCCGACTTGCAGATATCAACCACCGATTATTGATACTATATTGAATATGATAGATACGTCAAGCGAAAAACGACCACCTGGAAAGTACAAAAAAGTTTCGGTTTTTGTCATACCGTGCACAGATGACGCAGGCTAGCCAGAGTCAATACTATTCGCTTTGTGCATATATTCTGAATCAAGAAAGAAACTTTAAAATCTGATTAACCTATTTAGAACATGCGACTTCTGACTGACATCTGCTTAAGGTAGTGGACCCGTAATAGCTCCGCAACGTTAAGTGAGTAATGATCTTTCACAATATTGACAGAGGTTTCCTAATGAAAATCATTAGGAAACCTTGGTCAACATTGTGAAATATCATATTTTCCGAAATGTTGCGGAACTATTACGGGTCCACTACCTTAATTCAATATGTCTTCTAGTGTCCAGAATGTCCATTGTCGCTTGACGGGCCACACATTTAATTATCTGCGTTGTATATTGACTTGCATGAATGTTCAGGTATTACTGGTGCAGGTCTTACCACAAAATTATTAACTATACTAGATCTACTGTTTGGTTAACGATTAAGAAACATGTTCAAAGAAGCTGTTATCAATGTGATCCGTCATACGAAAGGGGGCCATCTGGCTACTCCGTAAAATAAATTTTTGATGGGGAGATTAAATTCACCATAGACCAACTAGAGGTCACACTTCAAAATATAATGACAAAAAAGAAGAAGAATCGTTCTAGATGCAGAAAATTGCCAAATAGCGAAAAGCTTCGATCCTGGTCAGACTGTGCGGTTCGCCCCGTCTGACCAGGGTTCGATACTTTTCGAACTTTTAAGATGGGTTTTTTTCGTGAGACGGTTCACGAGTTCAGCGAATTAGAAAGGATAATCCTACTTCATTACTACCTTCATATCTAAACTCTTGTACCAGCCCAAGTCCCTCTCTGTTTGATATGATAAGGGGCTTAAACCAGCCCTGTTTTCGTTTAGGGTTCATCCATAGGAAGGCGCATCCACGTGGCGTGTACATCCATTTATGAAGATTTCCTGTAAAAAAAAAATGACCGTATGTCAGACATATCCAAACTGTTCAAAAGGATATGAAGCATATTCAATACTGCCATGGCTCAGTATACATTAAATATATTAAATATGTTATATATCTAGGTGTCCGTGGTCTAGAGGAAGAGCATCGGCCTCTTGAACCAAAGTTCCTGAGTTCAATTCCAGGGGGCGGCTATCGAGCTTGGTTCTTTCATTGGCCCAAACATTCGGCGCGAATACTGGTGAATTTACTAGGAAGCAGAATCAAGAGGGATTAATCTAAGTTTTAAGAACTTGTTTCCAAATCGATATGGAATAAATAAGTTTAAAACAAAACAACATCAAAAAGAATATATATTATATCATATGTGAAAAAGTTTCATCTCTTGATTTGCTGTACACGTGGACTCCACAATCTGGCAGGTATTGAAACGTTAAGTACTTAAAATAGCCTACGTCTTTATTTGTTTCATTTAGAATAGCCATTCTATTTTATCATTATCTCTTCATTTTTTTCTTCAAATCACTACTTATAAATTGTAACTGGTTTAAACCTTTACAAATCACGATAATAATTGGAAAACGTGTTTTACTGCGTTCCTTAACGTTATCTTGTAGTGTAACAAATCTATTGAGTGCGTAGTGAAGACTCAGATCAGACTGTGTGGATGCACAGGATGATCAGAATCTTAACGTAGCGCACAAGTGAAATTGCTGAAATGCCGTAGACAGGCTCGATTATTTTCACTTGATAGATTAAATTCTTTGAAATTCTGGCTTCCAAACACAATACTTTTTATTAAAATTCCCGATAAATAAAAAAAAACAACATAGGCAAGTACTGTAATGTTACTACCTGTATAAAAATCCCCGTCGATATCCGGCAAGTCGAGCTTTACCTGCCCTGCAGCATGAGCTCCGTCTACAAACGCCAACACGCCATGGCGATGGCAGACCTCGACAAGTCTCTTTATTGGCATCAATATTGCTACAGGACTGGCAATGTGTTCTGAAAATATAATGGGATTCAACATCGATTATACACTTAAAACTAAGATCGGCAACATTAAAGACTTTAAACAAGATTTTTTATTCCCCAAGACATCACTTGCAATAATCCCTTTATCACAAATGCTTTCAAAAATAAAAAAAAAATCACGTTTAATGTTTGAAATTAATTATGGCAAGACGTCTCTATCCTTTTTAAACAATAGATCTAATTGACAAGTTTAACATATTATTTTTATGATAGCTTTTATTTTTCAAAAAATGAAATATCGATCTCACAAAAAAAACAAACACCCATTAATTTATTTCTTTTGGATTTGAATGATCAAAAAAGACAAATATGATTTTTTTACTATTAAATAAATTCTAATTGAAGTGGGTCATTTCGCACGTGATTACGTGGCAACATGATGACGCCAGCGGTATAATGGGCTCAGCTTAAACGACGTCTAATTGCATGAAATGAACGAAAGCAGAAATCTTTCAAAACTATTTGTTTACATCTTTGTTATGTCACTGGTTTGGCCATATGACAATCCATGGGGTATTTCAAGCAATTTCTCTACTTTTCTCAATGTTTTCTATAATATTGTGAAGTATATTTTCAATTTCATTTCACACTGTATAAGCGTCTTCAAATTATTTAAAACTGGGCTAGGCTAAAATTGTTTAAATCGTAGTATATGGGTTAGACAATTGAAATAACAAACGGACGTCATTTGGGCGGGTTTTCCTTGAGAACGGGTCATTTTTTGGTGACCTTTTTATTACAAAAACGATATAACGTAGCCTATTATAGCCAGTTTCATTACAAATTATTTGGTAAAAAGAAGTCATCAATTAATATATTTGAACAATATAGATTTCGCAATTTATATACGTGCAATTAGTATAGTTCCACAAGAAAGAGTGAGGTCCAAGAAACCGTTATCTCCTATCATTTTCAATGTAAAATTGATCTTTGATCACTCACTTGAAATTGCAGGTCTATACACATATCTATATATGTGTATTTAGTAGCTGAATTGCTACGTAACTTTGTCCTGTTGCGTTACCTATTATAGCGAGTTTTACATCCGGATGTTTAGCCAGGAAGTCATCATATTGCTGTACAATATCGTCCTCGCTCTTTATTTGTGTGATTTGAAGCTGGTACGTCTTTCCACCTGTACAGATACGATCACTCTGTGTTTTCAATAATTTAACCATTTCTCTTTAATGTTAGACTATTCAAAATTAGATAAGATTATGGACAGCAATGGTATGTGGGTCTTATTTGAAAAGAATCTAAAAAGGTTATGAAGGGAAAACTAGAAATTGCTTGACACGAGCAATTTCTATTGACGTCACATCTTTTTTCTATTAAAATAATACGTTCTTTGTGTTTTGTGTGAAAAAAATATCTAACGAGGTTGGGGGAATTGATAACTGTCGAGGCTCTGCCGAGACAATAAACATTTCCCGCAACCGAGTTAGATAAAAAAAATCTATACAATACACTAAGGTCGAATTATGTTTATAACCTCTATGTGTCTTGTTTTCGTCGATGTTTCTAACAGAAATGCAAGTTTTTGAAAATTACCGCATTGTTCTATGATCAATAACGACATTTAAAATAAAAATCGGTAGATAAAATCCAAGATTTCACTGACTTAATTGAATTTTGTAAGCGTATAATGAAGATACAGAAATTCATTCATAGAACATGTATGCATATTTTAAAGGGGAAATGAATACCGTAATTGTGTTCATCTTGAACAAAGTTAGCGATATTTGATTTTCTCTCTTAAATTTCACTCAAAACGCGCTTCAAACACTCATTCAATTTAAATCATTCACTTAGTCAATTCCACGATGTTGTTAAATGTATTTTAAAGTACCTATATATTTGGCTGTGTGTTGCATGGCGGGATATGTTAAATTAGAAATCAAAACGGCGTCCTCTTCCTTTATTGGAAAGCTCCTTAAAACGGTATTTACTCCTGAAATAGATTCAATTTAATTGATTGAGTGGTCATTGAATAGCGACTTTATTAAACGAGCCATCTATAAACAGATAAAAACGAGGCTGCGCCGAGTTTTTATCTGTTTTAGATAACGAGTTTAATTAATTTTGAATTTAAAGAGCACACATTTGATATTATATTTGTCATGACCAGATTTTCTACTATAAAGCGAGGTCACTCAAGAAAATCGTTGATTCAAGTTATCCCGCGAAATATACAACGCCGTTAACGTATTCACGTCATAAAAAACATAATGAGTGACAACGAAATTATAACATTGCAAGACGTTCATAGCTCATTTGCATAGATATTCCACTAGTGTAAAAACACTCGTGTAATTTCAAATATTCAACGGGGATTATTTCACCCTGCGACATAGGTCATATTATAAATTATGCTGACTGAATCAACGGATCATTATGAAAGACTCTTTCGTGTTTTTATTCATTTATATCATTGCTACAATGTTTCGATTTTTTGGCTGTGCATATTATACTCACTAAAATTTTGATAAAACAATAACAACAACAACAACAACAACAACAACAAAGACTTAATACTGACTTGATGATATACGCAAAGAAAATGATACAAATCATAATCGGAGATTGAACGAAGGACCTCATCACGTTGATGTATACAACTTCGCTATGATAGCTGACGAACTTATTATAAGAAATGTTTCGTTTAAGAAAAGTGTCATCTAGAATCGTCCCCAATATTACAAAGACAATTTTGAAAGATATTTTCAGAAGTGAATACAAATTTTCAATCGGGAACCCAACCCAATGCCTCATGATGGGGGATCCGATGCACTTATAAATGCGCTATGACCAAGGCTGGACTCACCTTTAGTAGCGTTCTGTATGAGGAAAGTGTCATCGGGACTCGTCCCCAATATCTCACACACTTTGTTGACAGACTTATCCAGATATTTGTACATATTATAACGAAAATAGATGTCTGGATGGGCTTCCATCTCCTCTAGATACCTGGACAAAGGAAGAGAGTTATACAATAGAAATACAGATAGATGGTCATTTTAACTTTGGGACGATTCCAATGAGTTCTAACAACACTGGGTTTCATTGAGAAATATATGACTTACGTTACTCATCTTCTTTTACTACCATTAAAAGTACGAGGGTTGATCTATAAATACGTGGACAAGTTGAATATTTCTGTCTTAAACCACCGCATTTTTCCGAAATTTAAACAAAAGAAACCTTCATATATTGGGCATCTATAAAGACAATATCAAAGTCATTCATGCATAAATGAGGATGATGGTTACCATGGTAACATACGGTGGATAGGACCGCCGTACCTCAAATATTTTAAGTGTTTTAGACGTTTTAGGCATAGTTTATTTCCTTAGTTTTCGCACGTCATTTGAAATGTACGTTTTCATGTTGACACACGATATTCTAAAATCAAGAAACAACAGCATTTTGTGTCTCTGAATGAGACATGCATTCTTCTTTTACTTTCAAAGCCTGAATGTAACAATATAGATATCAAGGATCCTCTCAATATCAATCTTATTTCAATGCTTCTGAACAGAGGGTTTCATATACTGAGTTCCATAAGAAAGTGTGCACTTTCACTTTTTGCATTTCTCTAGATTTTAACAAAGTTGGAGGGAAATTATGGAGCAAATTAGAAACAATACTTTAGTCAATGCTTTTGGAAATTAAAAGTCAAATCAGATTTGGATAAAGTATCGCATGCTGCATACGCGCAGGAAGAACTTAAATTGTTGCGATTTGACCTCCTTACAACTTTTTCCATGGTAAAAGCTATGTGTTGATGTTGCCTTATAGAGTTTAAGAAGCCATTCCAAGCCATTTCCAAACAAAAGTTTTAATTTTTATGCAGACGTTACGTGTACGTCAACGTTAGACATTGCTACGTTGTTAGGCCAGTAACTTGTCTTTGAATGGTGCCATGGCGTTCTATGACATATCGATTTGCTTATTAAAGACCTTAAAAATGATGACCTCGATTTCTTTTGGAACATGAATGCTCAATCAATTTTAATGACGTTCTAAATCTGACAGGGTTCGATTTTATTCAATAAGGTGTATTGGTATCCAAACTAAGCTGAAGCATCACGCACAATTGCATTGAAGATGTGATTTTTATGCTTTGGAAATCTGCAAAGATTGAACTGAATGCATTTTCAGACCAATTATTCGTCTAACGCGTGTTGCACATGCAAAACATCCAAAATCAAATGTCTCAGTTTAGCAGAAAACGTTTGCCCATTGCGTGATTTTTGTTTTCAAATATCGTTCGCACATACTCTTGGGGATAGCCATGCGACATTTCATGACGATAGATTGCATAATTTCAGAGATATTCAAAATTTAAAAGTGCACACTTTTGGAACTAAGTATACACTGAAAGAGCCCCCAAAAGTGGTGATATCAATATTCGGGACTTTAGCCTCACTTTCATCGTACAATATAGCTTGCCTAGCTTTCATCGTACAATATAGGTTGCCTCGTTTTCATCGTACAATATAGGTTGCCTCGTTTTGGACAAACGCGTATTGCACAGCAGCCTCGTTCTGGTCGTACAATATGGATCTAGATATTTCATTCTCAGTTGGTGCAAAATAAACGAAGTCATTGGTCTTAATTGTTTAGGAGTGAAATAAAATTCAGGATTGGCGAGACGTCGCAGCGAACTTAGGCTATAAAGCGTAACGTAATTTGAGGTTATTTTTGCAGCGTAAAAATGGAGAAAAACAAACGCGTTTCATTTGAAACAACCATATGTCATATTTTGAATTATATCAAACGATATTTTCATAAAATAGCTCGACGTTATTGCGACGTCTCTGTACTCAATAATGTTATCTAACCCCATATTATCGCAAGCATAGTTTCCGAACCAGCGTTGCGCTGAGAAACCAAATTTCGCTATGAAGTGCCAGCTCCACACAGATATTTCGCTTGAAGTTTTGACGTGCGGTAATTCGCTGTACATGCCTTAATAGGTGAAACAGTCTATTTTCAATATTTTCGGCGAAAATTTTGAACATTTTTCGCGAAGATATGAAACCATATACAAATAAATTTTCGCTCAAATGAGCTAACTGTATGCATATGTATACGGGGTGTCAAAGTATTTATGGACCAATCAACCCTTGTACATGCATATGTAGGCCTACTTTGGTTAAAACGCTGGAACAATCCCGATGATGGTGAATAATCGATATATGATGTACGAGCGCCTAGCCGTTGTCATGTGTGCTGCTTTAGGCCTAAATGTATTTCATTTGCCGAAAAAGAAAAGTCTCAATCCTACTTAAATAAATACACGATGAGCATTTTGGAATAAAGGCTACATGTGTTTCTAGTTAATAGAAAAGTTGTTGCTGAAAAAGTTACAAAATAGGAAAAGACATTATTGCGAATTTCCTAAGTTAGAAATTAACATCGTTGAATAAGTAACAAGTACTTTTGAACTTACGGCATTTTAAGCACCATAGCAATGACAAAATGACAGGAAATTACAATGGTATCAATTCCGCTAACATTTTAACAGGAAAAGGACCATGCCCATTTCAATATTTTTATTAGAATTGGACTATCTTAAATTCATCATAAATACCTACTTGACCTGTCGGTCATGCACACATCTCGGGACGCACCCATATGAGCCGTGGTTCAGAAACACGCTGCCTTCTCGTAACATAAACTCTTTTCTTATGTCAGCGCCGAATTCTGGGACCTTGTCCTGCAGTAAGCGATACGACGCAACTGTCAGCAAAAATAGACTAAACGATTGAACAATCAAAAAAATCATTTTCGACACTTTTGTCAATCATGTCGTGTGTTGGCGACTTAAATACGACAAGTACGGCTTACTCAAGTCCGTATTACGTCATTTACGCAATCTCATTAAAATCAGATCCACCATATTGCCTCCCGCTACGCCCCTGCCTGTAACAGAGAGATAGCGTAATTTGTTTCGTAAAGATGATTTTAATGAGATTGGTCATTTACGTAACCAATAAACGCTTTTTTTGGTTCATTTTTTCACGACATAATAGAGTGCAGACAAATGGCGTTTCAATACCTGAGGTGGTCTAAGTACTATGTCAGATGTCAAGGGGCGTTGTCAGAAGAGTTTCTATATACTTACGAATATTTTAAGAGCTCACAAGAATAATTTCGACGGACAAGTTTGCCGGAGATATCAGAATTCATAACTCGTCAGACACAAATGGACCATCTCGGTGAGGCAAAAAGTGTCAACCACGGCCAGAATGCACGGGCTGTATATGTTTTTTTTGTTTTTGTTTTTTGTTTTTTGTTTTTTCTCAATTACACCGATCAACACTAACTTCTGAGAGTCAGGAGTCAATCGGACTCCCTACTTGTGTAATTTAGGAGTCGAAGCTCAAAGTAAGGAGTCTGAAATTTTCATATTGTGAGAACATTGTTGAAAAGAAGAAATTGCTTCTCACAATCAATTTCTTCTTTGCCACAAGTTTCACCCCCAAAGAAGATGACCAGTTTTCTTTTAAAAAACTACTAGTGCCAAGCAAATGTTCTCTTCAACAACTTTTGTAGTAAAAATATCTTTTGTTTCTCAATATATTCTCTTATGATCCTGGGAGTTCGATGGTCTCCAAACTTGCAAAATGAAGGATTCCCCACAGGTAATCTCGGACTCCAGGACTTTCTTTCGTGTCGAACCCTAATATTGACGCGTAAGGAAAAAAGACCATCTTGGCATTGCGTTAATTGTCGACCCTTGTCAAACTGGGTGGATCGTGAAGCGTATCTAGGGTCGACGCTTTTCTTACTTGGCAGATTTTCTGAGACTAGAATGATTGGTCTACCTTCCTTTGAAGAAATTTTTGAAATGCGATTTATGCCTCACTTCTACTGGAAACAATCGCTTTTTGAAATATTTGTTTTACGGAGATTGCTACTCCTAGAGTGCTTGATCAAGAGTGCATACATGAACGCTGTATGAAAATTACAATGCACGTACATGTATATCCTTTACGAGTATATGAACAAACTTACGGAGGTCTCTTTTTCCGCCGCCATTCCTTCGTCTTTTGGTTGGTCCATTCCTGTGAACATGAGTTCAAAATCAAACGTCAGAAAACGTGTATTTCTTGAGTAAGATTACCGGATTGTCGCCTGTTGAACTTTGCAATCAAGCGCCTAAATAGTTGTAAATGCAATGTTTTGTATGGAATATGAATTAATCACAGACTGCACATCTGTGCATATTGACATTGATCTGTATTATACCCTTAACTTTTACTGCATTACTGAAATTTTAGAATTCATAACAGACATGAGAATTGATTAATTGACTTTTTGTATTATTCGAAAAATAATAGAATTAATATTTCGATTTACGTTTTCGCGTCATTTTGATACCAAAAGAATACAATGTAAAATTTGTTATACTATGTTATATACATTGTTAAAAAATCGACTGCTCCGGTACCCTGATATTATGTTGCTAGGGTTACCGCTTTTTTCTCGAATAATCTTTTGAATTGTAGTCACGGTATGTTCAAGTACTTATACCGTGATATTTATCTATAAATTACAAATAATAGAGATTTTAGAGCAAAATTCTAAGAAATTTCCGAGCAACCCTCGTACTGGCAATGAAAAATGAAGATTGTTTTTTTAATCTAACGCCAAATTCTTTCCACGTCTAATGTACATGATAAGGCGCCGCTGTATATCTCGCTGAAAATACAATCTAAGCAAGAAGTTGACCAAAACGACCCGATATTTGAGCAGTTTGGAGCGCAAGTGAATATATTGTCACGAATAATATCCATTCTATTTTGATTTACCATGCACGACCGTGTTATATTCGACAAGTTTTTCAACAAATTCAGTACATGTAATACATTTTCAAGTAGTTGATCCGTAACAGTTCTGTAACGTTTCGGCTCAAAAGTCATGAACTTTCACAGTGTCAACCGAGGTTTGCTTATGAAATACTCAGTTAACATTGTGAAAACTCATCGGTTCCGAAATGTTATGGGACTATTTCGGGTCCACTACCTTTAAGGTAAAATTCATCCGCTTCCTAGGCATAAGTAGGCCTTCAAGATGTTACAGTGATCAATACACTACAGTTAACAACATCGTGAAATTGACAAGGAGAATGATTTTGGAATGGTTTTGGAATGAAATTGAATGAGTACAATGAGTTAGTTTTGAGTGAAAATAAAGAGGGGTATTCCAATATCGCTAACTTTGTTCAGGATGAACATAAAAAGTTTACATTTTTTTGCAACCTGGGCGATGGGTAGTACTATTTACTATGAAAGACCGTTGGGTAATAAATCGTAGGCAACCACTGATAATCGCGCGACCTCCGTAATAATGAGTATATTCACACAATCGTATACTTGGTACAATGTAGTAAAAAAGTGTCCGGTGTAGAAATATGCAAGATGGCGGACGTAAACGACAATAAAGTGTTAAGTATATTTTCAATCGCAAAAATACAGGTTAATTTCACTGATGGTGTTTATTAATAGACATTAAAACCAACATGAATTGTCCATTTTTTTATTATCTCATTGTTCTCTCGTGATGACAACTACACAACTTGGGTTCATTCGATAAAGTTATGTGATTAGCAAAAACCGCAATTGAAGCGGTTATCCCAAGATTCATTCCAGAATATCAGATTCATTACAAATAAAAGCACCAATGTCCCAAGGCCTATCCTTAGCCCGAACCCCCATAAACCACCTCAAATTTTGATAGCTCTGAAAAAGCATTGCGGTAAGTGCTATGTTAAGTTTTTGTAAATAGACAACGGTCCAGTGTAGCAACCGACCATTTTTTTTTTTCATTGGTACACTTTGGATACAATGGAAAAAGGTTTTGGGGAGATTTTGAACTAGAGTAGATACATTTTATGAAACTGTGTAGACCCATGGTTCAGAACCGTGTAGAACAAGCAGGGCGTTGGTAGATAATGACTTTGTTGTCATGTTTTGAAAAAAGCCAGTTTATGTTTTGACTAGTGATAAAAGGGAAATATATCATACATTTTCAAGTCTTAAATTTTGGAACCCGGAAGCAACACTTGGAAAATGTCGTAGATTTATGATAAGTATCAGTATTGTCATCATTGAAAAATTCCATTTTCAATAACATCCCTCTAAAATTGCCACAAAACTTCATAAGAATAGTCCTTAGGCCGTGCTCTCTCTCAGCTTTTTTAAAATTTTATTTTGGCGTTCGATCAGGTCTTCCAACGGCTTTCAAGTCAGCACAAAATGGCGTCCAAAAGGAGAAATATGGTAACTGTAATTCAATTGAAACTAAGAGTAGATGATGAATGATTTTGGTGTAGAAGTCAATCAACAGTAAATATTGAGGTGTGCTTGTCTCTATCTTTGGCATCGCGGAAACCCTTGACCCAATCCAAAGATTAATTGGCTATTCTATGACCTTTTCTAGTCAATTATGAATAAAAGGTTTGTAGATGATTGTCAATTTGATTCTGGCATCATGTTTAAACTTTGACCCTTATCTTTTCCCACGGCCAACTTTCTAAAATATCTATTTTAGGTCTATAAAAATATTATGTTACTAAGTAGATGTTTTTTGTTGGGATTTCAACATCATGTTGCATGTTTCTACACCCTTATCTTTTCCCTCGGCCTACTTTCTAAAATATCTATTTCTAGGTCTAGAAAAATATTATGTTATTAAGTAGATGTTTTTTTTGGGGGGGGGGGATTTCAACATCATGTTGCATCTTTCTACACTGGACACATTTTTACTACATTGTACCAGGTATACGACTGTGATTAAACATACCATTTTGTCGCCACTAATTTAATGAATGGTTTTTGCCCTGGCATGGCGTCGCTATGCCGCAACTTAATTTGGAGAGTTTACTTTTCAATATTTGTGATTATTTAAAGGTTTGTGGAAAATTGCAGTTAACGCGTTTGAACAACTGAATCCTAAAACCAATTGGATAAACTGTACGTGCTGAGCGAAAGTGAACACATTTCGTCGTCGGGTACCAAATCCTCGTAACTTCTACATGTCCAGTTTGAAATTACGAGGGTACATTTACCCACCTACGATTTAACGTTTTATGTCGACCGTAGCTATAAAAGTGAGTAGCCATTAAAAGGGTGATTTACCTTAACCTTAAGGTAGTGGTTTTCGCTAGGAAATCTCTGTCAACATTGTGAAAGATAATGAGCCTCCAAAAAGCTACGGAGCTATTACGGGTCCACAACCTAAAATGCAAAGACTCGTTATTTAAGCTCGGCCCTGCCGCCGGTTAAAAATCACGGATGTGACAAACGAGCGACAGTCTAGTCGTCCAGTAATACATATAGTACGGCAAAAATGACCTTATTTGGTAAACAAGTCTCAACAGCTTCTTTTACCTTCTCATGATATGAGTTTGATTTCTATATAAAATGACTGCATATAATATTGATTAAGCATGATACGGTTTACATGCAAACGTATTTGGAATTGAGATTTGACTTACCTTTTGTGTAGTTTTCGCGGCCTTATCAGTAAACACAAGATAACATTATTGCTTGAATAACCGTGTAACAAACTTGAGTAAATTTCATATCGGGTAAATATACGATTAATCCGAAGCGAGGGCAGTAACCGGGTGATTCTTCATTAAATATTTAAATGTATGTTATCAGCATGAACATTCGGGTCGACAAATTACTTTTAAACGTATCTTGCCCTGCGTTCATGATTCAAGACCTGTGCAAACTGTTTGCAAATCATACACAGCTTTGCACGCAAGAGCACGTGCAAAGCGAGGTATAACATGCAAAAAATTTGCACCGTTTTGGCATCCTAAACGCAGAGCAGTATCAGTTTATTCATGCTACTATGTGATTCAGAAATGGTAACCATTTTTTTTTTTTGTAGACCACGTGGACACCCCGAAATCACATTTAAACGTTCGCAAACACCTTCGGACATCTTCAAGTCAGGTCTCGTCTTCACGAGTCAAGGGGTATCGAATCGATAGCATCTTCTCGAATACATAAGTAAAACGTTCGTAACCCTTGGTTCGACAAGATGGTCAGGTCTATTCTTATAAGCCAACTTGATGATCGGAACGCCCAGATTCCGACTTTCAAATGATTAGGAAATCATGTAAATATATATATCCTGGTAAATATTTATAAATTTCTGGCTACGCCCATGATTTTTATTGCGCTCGTGTTAGATCTAATGTCCAAATTTCAAAGAATGATTGTGAGATTTTGTACGAAACTTGTTAATTCCGCCTGATTGCTCCAAACGACGCGCAAAAATCAAATACCACCAAAAACGTCCAAACTAAACCTCCCGTCAAGGTATGATCCACCGCTTTTAATAACAGACCATTTCCACGGCGGGGAATCACGAAAAATATTTTTTCTTTTGGTTTAAACATATTTTATTGAAAGAATAATCACAACATGTCACATAATAATTTACAAATATAAGGATTAGAATCATTTCGGAAAGCTATGCTTACAAAAATTCTTTTCCTTGTCAGCAACGGGAATCTGAAGCAGTGATGGCATATAAGTAAATATATTTCAGGCTAATTGTTGGATTTCAATAAGTCTTGGGGGGGGGGGGGGGGGGGGGGGATAACAATAAAAAAGAATAATTGAAAGTCCATCAATATTAAAGATGGGAAAATGTTTTCTGTGGACATTGATTCGGTTTTTTTTTCAGAATAAAGCACACGATATGATAACGATCCAGAAATATCTTGTTATTAAGTGAAGAAAATATCATAGACAACTTTTTCGAGATTTCCAATAATTCTTTAAACACTGGACCGATTAAAAAAACCAACTTGAAAATAAAAAAAAAAAAAGAAAAAAGGCTGGGTTTAAAGAAGACATGAAGGCTGTGAAAATGTGTGGATAAAAAGTTGCTGTCGACCAAGAAAGTCAGTTTGTCTTGGTCGTCAATACCTTTGTATCGGCAGAAATCCGGGACTTGGCAAATTCGTCATACATTTACGTTTATTCATGGGTGTATCTAGGACTTAAAAATTTATACGCATTCATAAGGCGACAGAATTCTAGGATAAAGGCGGTATGAGAACTGTGACAAAAGATGAATGCTCTCCGTCCGGCTCACTTTTTGTGATTTGAGCGTTGATGAATAATCAAATCATCGTAACTACAGCTTGAATAAGCTGTAGTTTCGATGTTTTGATTATTCATCAACGAAATTATTCAACATAGGATTATTTCTTTTACGCACTTGCGTAAATTGCGTAATGGAAGCTACGCCCTTGATATTGAAGATTTTCTGAAATTGCCGTGTTACGTGATTCTCTACAGTCAAAGTATGAAGTCCAAAGAACATGAAAAGGTAATCTTTGTACTTACCGGATGGTCAAGTTGATTTACAGCCCCCCCCCCCCCCCTTACCCCCCCCCCCCCCCCCCGGATGATGACCGGTGTGACACCATCTTTGTACAACAACGACAACAGCAAAACCAAAACAAATAAACGGGTCAAATAAACCCATAGTTTCAGTTTCTTGCAATATTGTGAAATACGATCTAACTTTCATGGCCACAATACGAAGAAAAAAATAAGATGGGTTGTTTCAGCTTCTTAAAGTGAGTGAAGATTACCATCTACCGAAAAGTTGAAAATAATTTCCCTTGTGTTTTAGAGTAACCAATAATCGCGCACACAAACTGATAAGCAGATCAAATAGCAGAGAAGTATCGACGCAAATTAACGATTGTTCATTAAACACTTGCGTTTAAAGAAATTGAACTGCATTTGAAATTACTGAAATTATCACTCTAATGAGATTACAGGAACAATTGACCTAAAATCTTTTGAATTCATGAAGGTGTGAAACTAAAAGCCTCATTACATTGTATAAATATGCATAGTGGATTCCCATGTTAGTGCTATGAGGTTTTATAGTTTCATTTTTTCACAAATTCAAAAACACCCTAAATATATTTTGAAATATATATATATCATATGAAAAAAGTAAATATTTTCTCCATAATATCCTGGGCCCATGGTGTTTTTGTCACATCCAGTTTCCGGCACCCCTAGAAATCACAGTGTTTTAATTTTCAAATGACGTCATTGCAGGTCGAGCGCTTGCATTTTGATTTGTACAGGGTAGACAAATGTCTGGGCAGTAAACTAACAAAATATTGAATTAAGAACTTATATTTTTCACAAAAATATGAATGCAAATGTACCTGTTTTTATTAAAGCCTAAACTTCAACCCAAACTGCACACATATTTTGTGCTAGAGAAACAATGCTTCAGACTCCACAGTTCTTTGCTGCAGAAGGAGGTCATTGCTAAGTCACGCCACCTATGTTTTCCTGTTTGGAAGTTATACTAATCCGAAAAAAGTTAGCTATGCTTGTTATATAAAGTAATATGGAATTTGTTTGACTTTTGCCAAGTCTGTAATCATCTTCCCGATTCTGTTCAAAAGTAAGGGTCTTGAGATGGGATGATAATTTCCTTTCTACATATATGCAGCTTTAAAATACTAAATTAAAAGTTATTTTGTGGTTTTAAGCCGTGGAATCAATTAAAACTGTTTCAAATAATGTTGCAAAATATCTAGAATACAATCCACCCTTAGAAGTATTTTCCTTTTTTGAACATTTTACTTTTCAATTACCTGTATACTCTAAATTTCACTTCTAGTAATGATAACTAAATATAATTTTTAACCAATCAGAAAGCAAGTACCTTTATGGACACATCTAAAAATAATTTCAAGGAAAGTGGGAGACTATTTCTTACCTATTTCTTACCACTGTAGACATCTATGTAGGCAATGTCTGCCTTTCTTGATGCTTTTTGATAATGTCACTAACGTTGCTTCCAGTAGTGTAGCATGACGGGTGGAATTTGATTGGATTGTCTTTCCAGTGTGAGTTGAGTTGACTCTTGAAGCTGTTTAGGGAGGGTGCCAACACTATTTTGTCAGGTAGACTGTTCCATATGTTCACAATGCGATTTGAGAAGAAGTTTTTTCTTACATCCAACCTTGCTCGGCTTTTGAACAGTTTTAGTGAATTACCCCTTGTCACAGGATTTGTTGTTAATTTGAAGAACTTTTCTTTACTGACATTTTCAATGTTATGTATAATCTTGAATACTTGGTTTAGATCTGCTCTAATTCTTCGGTATTCTAATGTTGGTAACCCGAGTTTCAATAGACGCTCAGTATAACTTAAATTTTTCAGGAATGGAATCATTTTTGTTCCTCTACGTTGAACATTTTCTAGAGCAATAACGTCCTTTTTGTAATAAGGTGCCCAAACACAACTAGAGTATTCGAGATGAGGTCTGACTACAGATTTATATAGTGACAGGAACATTTCTTTATCCATGTACGTGAAGCTTCTAAAGATTAAACCAATATTTCTGTTTGCAATTTTTATTTTATTGTTGATGTGTTCTGTAAATTTAAGGTTGGTGTCTACAGTAATTCCAAGATCCTTTTCACTTTGGACTTCTTCGACAATTACTTCTTCATCCCCTATTTTCATTTTATACTGAGAATCAATGATTTTTCTACCAACATGTAGGTGTTTACATTTCTTGACATTGTAATACATTTTCCAGTCTTCCCCCCATCTAACGGCATCATCTAGCCCCTTCTGAAGATCTGAAATGTCTTGATCAGAGCTGATACTGTTGTACAATTTTCAATCATCAGCAAAGAGCTTTTTATGGATTGTCAGAACATCTGGTAAGTCATTGATATAAAGTAGAAAAAGCACCGGACCAAGGACACTACCCTGAGGAATTCCACTGGATATCAATGACTTTGCTGATTTGGCACCATTTACTACAACCTGTTGTGTCCTATTTGATAAGAAATTTGAAATCCATTGGTGTATTTTTCCTCTTATACCATAACACCAGATTTTTTTTAGCAATCTTTTGTGTGGAACCTTATCGAAGGCCTTGCTGAAATCTAAATATATTACATCCACACTTTTATCTTCATCTAAATATTTGGTTATGTCCTCAAGAAATTCTAAAAGGTTCGTTGTACATGAAAGACCTTTTATAAAACCATGCTGATCCTCAGAGAAAAGATTATTGACAGTCATATGTTCCACTATTTTGTCTCTTATTATCCGTTCTAAAATTTTGCCTGGCACCGATGTAAGACTTATCGGACGATAATTTTCAACTTTGGCTTTTTGACCACCCTTCAAAATTGCAGATATGTTTGCTTCTTTCCAATGTTGAGGTACAATCCCTTCATCAATTGATTTTTTATAGATGATTTGTAGTGGGTCAACTAACATAGCTATGCACTCCTTCAATAGTTTTGGATGAAAAACGTCTGGCCCATTAGATTTTGTTTGTTTCAATCTATCAATTGCTTTTTGAATTAATTCTTCTGTGATTATTTTGTCTGACAGTTCCTCTTGATAGTTTCTGTCATCAAAAGATGGTAGTGGATCGTTCCCTTCATTTTCAAAAACGCTGGTGAAATAATTGTTCAACAGATCAGCTCTCATTTCATCGTCAACTGTAAGCTCCCCATTCGGTTGTTCAAGACATCCTATTCCTGTTTTGGTTTTCATCTTTGAGCGAATGTAGCTCCAAAACAATTTACTGTCACAATTAATCTTTGCAGCTAAGTTCTTTTCATAAGTGTATTTTTCTTTGCGAATTTCTGATTTTACCGTATTACTAGCTTGACAATATTTTTTGTAGTCTTCTGCTTTCTTAGTATTCTTGTATTTGAGCCATTTGGATTTCTTTGTTCTTATTGCTTTCTGGCAAACTCGATTTACAAACCGCTGTTGATTTGATGATCCATGGGTGATCTTAGTCACTGGTATGTACTTCTTCGCCACTTTGGTAATTTTATCATTAAAGATCTCCCATGAAGCCTCAGCATCAGAGTCAGATAGTAAATCAGACCAATTAATTTGTAACAACTCATCATTTATATTTCCAAAATTGCCCTTATTGAAGTTAAGTTTGTCCAAGGTGGATTTTTTTATGACAGTATAACATTCATATTCGAAAAAAAGTGTAATGTGATCACTGACTCCCAATGGTGGTAATTCTATGATATCATTAACCATATTCTCTTCGTTTGTCAAGATTAAATCTATCAGACTGGATTGCTGGTTATCCCTATATCTTGTAGGATTTTTCACGTGTTGAAACAGGAAGCTTTCCTTTACACTTTCCATGAATTGAAATGCTATATGATTTTCATTTACTGAAGTGGTATAATTTTGCCAGTTAATTTCTTTCAGATTAAAGTCACCTGTTATTAATACATGACTATGATTTGCTTCCCTTATCTCACTTATCAGTTTCAAAAGCTTGTGATTATACTCATGGTTGTTGTTTGGACTGCGGTAAATACAGCCAAGTAATAACTTATCTGATCCTTTGAGTTTTAAACTACACCACACTGAGTCTTCGTACTCATTTGATAGTTGAATTTCATTGATCTGTAGCCCAATTTTTGAATAAATTAGAACGCCTCTACCTTTTTTAAGATTAGAAATGGTTATATCGTATCCACTGAGTTTATAAACTTCTACACTTTTTTCGAATAAACTGTTTTTTGGAAACACCTCGGTCAGGAAAATGATATCAATCATTTTTTCATTTGTTAATTGTTCCAGTTCTACTAGTTTCGTTTGAGTCAGGCAGTCGCAATTACTGTACAAACACTTCAAATGCTCAATGTCTAAAATACCACTATTTACAGGGTTAAAATCTAAAATTCTTTTTTATTTTTTTCTGGTTGTTGCCCTGTAGGCCTATGGTCGAGTCGCCCATTACCTATCCAAGCACCACCCGGCAGTGTGACATCCTCAACATTTATATTATCAACTAAGGTCGAGTTTGAGAAAGGGTTTTTAGTTATGTCAATTGTGCTGTTAAGGTGTGACATTCCCCCCTGAGGTTTAATTGGACTCATGAACCTTTGCAGATTATGCATGTTTTCTGTAGTGCGTCTAAAAGGTTGAGTTTTTTCCATCACGGTAACATTCATATCTGACAAATCATCCTGACCACCCTTTTCCATCTTCCTCTTTTCTCTTTCTTCTTTTCTCAGTGTTCTTTGTTCAGGGGTCAGGTCTTTTGATATAATGGTTTCTTTGAGGTCCGCTGCTAATTTTGAGGGTATGTGTTTTGCATTGTCTAACAGAAATTTACGTTGAGATTTGTCGGACAAAACTACTTTCATTGGCCTATCCTTTGTTTGATTTTTCTTTCCCAACCTGAAAATGGCCACTATGTTGGGTGTATCTAGGCCAAGATCCGTGCATATTTCCTTGAAGACCAGTTCGTCATATCTATTGTTCTCCAAGCCAGTACTACCTCTATTCTCTTTGACGTTAAACAGGACAAGATTCAACTCTCTGCGCTTCCTGTCGTCCATTTCTTTGGATCTTGCCATGACAATTTTTTCTACACTATTCTGAACACTACTTAACACTTCCTCTTTCATCTCGGCTATACTTTCCTTTATCTGGTCATGGGTGCTATTTTCAAGAACTGACAACCTATTTTCTATTGATGAGATTTTGTCACCATGGTTACGTTCAATGTTTCGCATGCTCTGAGCTATGTTTTCAAGGGTAGGGAATGTGGCTTTACAGCTTCTGCATGTCCACATGAGATCACAACAATCATCTCTGTTCAGTAAAACAAATAGCTCCCTACTCACTCTCGCACACTTTAGGCAGAAGCCCAAGCTACAACCTGAGCATTTTATTTGTTCAGATGCACTACTGTTACATATATCGGCTCTATGTTGCAGGAGTGAAATTACCATGTTGAATATTTTTGATATTGCCTGGGTATAATTACACTAGTGGAATAACTTTTCAATTGAAGCCTAAGTTACAAGCTTTCTGTAACCTGACGGTGACCGATGATTAAAATTTAATTGCGTATGGGTTGACTAATCTATAAAACTGATTAAAATTCCTTATATGTTGCTATACAATGACCTTAAATGCAATGAACCATACTTAGACTCATCACTCGCAGGCTAAAAATGGTCTAGTATGAATATTGGTATCTCAATATGGTATATTGTAGGTCATTCCACAAACCAAGAATCAAACATACTGGACAGAAACAGAAATCCAAGTGTTTAACAGACGGCAAGGATGTCATCAATGGAGATGTGTCTGAAGAAGTCAAAGAAAAATGGCAAAAGTAAGATGTTCTCTGTGTGAAAATTCACCCATCTTATTTCATACTTGTAAAAAGCAAGTTTCTTCATTCCCCACATTTTTTTTATATAGCTCTTCTTCAGGCATGTCTAAGGGTGTATATCAAAAAGTGACAGGTCAAACTGAGATTGGATTTTAAAAGCATGTAGACACAACACATTAAAAGCCCATATTGGAATTTAACCAATACCAACATTTGTATATTCATAGTGCTCCCTTTGAAAGAAGAGGGGTACATTTGCACTTGTTGGTTTGGTCAGTCCATCCGTAGACCATTTTTATCTGGAGCATATCTCTAAAAGAATGCAAGCTACAATAATTAAACTTCACAGGTGGATAGATCTCATTGAGGAGGAGTGCAGTGCATAAGAACAGTAATTGTATTCATCATTTTTTTTTAGTTAATGACCTTTGTAAATTGACAAAGAATATGCCATTGACCTGCACTAATGGGGGGCATAAATGTTTTACAAACCTTTTGAAACTCATTCAGTTTCAATTTGCAACTAACCTATATCTTGGTTTTTCTTATTTACAATGTTGAACATTTATGGGGTGGCACAGAAAAATACTTACTATTTTGAACTGGACAAATTCTCGCAAAATCAGTAAAATCAGTAAACTAGGTATGTGACCTGAAACATTGTAACAACAGCTTATCCAAGCTGTATTTATGTTTGGGGTCACCTATCAAAGACTATTATGCTTTAAATATCAGACCATTGTATAAAATTATGTCAAAATTTTACATAAATTACCTCTTAATATCATTGTGCTTTTGATATACTTGTATAATTTTGTGTGCTCTTGTAAACAAAATTGCATACTTATGATATGGAAATGCGGGCTCTCGTTCAGCATGATTCAAAAGGTGTGACTGTGTTGGAATTTTATGTACAAAGTCAAGCAGTGGCATAACTACATGTATTACTCCTTGTCATGACATACCTAAATTCTTAAAGGTAGTGGAACCGTAATTGGTCTGCAGGGTTTCGGAAGTGATGAACTTTACCAGAGTTAACTTAGGTTTCTTATGCATTCTTTACGAAACCTCAGTTAACATTGCAAAAGATCATGAGTTACAAAATATTACAAAACTACATGTATTAGGGGTCCACTACCTTAATTAGGCTGTCAATAAACACTGTCTTAAAGTGAAAGCAATATATAGTGCACCTAATGATGATACATATTGATAATTTCAGAGAGGTGGAGAAATTAAAACAGAAACTGGTGTTAGAGGATCCTGACTGCATACGGGAAATGCTGGCGTTACCCGTGGGCTCAGACCCAACACCCGACAGACAGTACTATGTAGCTGGAGTGGATATATCATTTGTAAAGGGAGATTTAGTCAATGCTTGTGCTTCCCTTGTTGTGCTGTCATACCCTCAGTTAGAGGTGAGATCTTACTACTGGCAGGGTGTGAGCTAACCTTGTCTTATACATATGTTAGATCACTTTTCATATGCCACCATAGGCGGTTGTAAATTGGTATCATTTATCTCGATTCTCTATAAGTTTGTCTGTCCATATGTCTGCATGTGCAATTCTTGTTAACTATCTCCTCCTTCAAATATGGACAGATTTGTACAAAACCCTCACAGAATGCTCCTTATTATGTGATTATGCTCATATCATCACAATTTTTATTATCGCATTGAAAGATTGGTGGCATATTGTTTAACTGTTGTTTGTCCATCTGTCTCTCTGTCTGCAAAAGTTAACAAGAAAAACTTAAGATTGCTAATTTCTTAAAGCCTATTCAAGATACAAGGTTCCTATTTGGCATGGTCATAGATCTCAATGATAGTCATCTGCTGATACCAAAGTAAAGGTCATGTGAAAGGTTCATCTGCCAAGGTTAAATAAGTCAAAAACTTAACCAAAAAACTTAACATTGCCAATGTCTTAAAGCCTATTCAAGATACAAGGCTTATATTTGGCATGGTCATAGATCTCAATAATGTGCACCAAGGTTAAAGTCATCTGTCAAGGTAAAACTTCTAAAAAACTTAACCAAAAAGCTTAACATGTTCAGTTAATTCAAGCATAATTTAGATATCTTTCTCATAATAAGCATGATGAAAGATCTCTGTGATATTCATCTGTAGGTATCACGGTCAAGGTCATGTTTAAAGGTCAAGGTCATCTGTCAAGGTCAACATTTTGAAAAAAAAATGCTGTTATGGGTGCATTTGTGTTTCACAACACATCTTTTCTTTATTGAAGACAGGTTTACCTGTCTTTCAATATAGGGATCTTCGCCATCGGATTTTGATAACAAACCTACATGTGTCATTACACTCAAAAAAGTAGACCCATTCATAAAAATAAGCTCGGCAAAAATCATCAATAATGTAGCAATATACCGTAAAATTTTGGTGCTGACCTAAATTCTGGCCGGGAACCTCAGTGGAGTGAACACGTGATCTATGCAGAAGTTGCCTGCAGAAACGTGTTTTACATTCGTAAGTGGTGCTGTTTTAGGGCGTTTTCGGCTGCAATCTTTTGCATTTGCTCCAAATTTTCAATTGCATCCTAAAACTGTTTTTATGATTAGCATTGGCAAGCTATTTTCAGTTCCCCATTTTAGACTCCCTATTTCTCGTAAAATTGTGTGTTTGTGTGTCCTTAAGGTTGCTTTATTCATCCGTCTCCCGGGCCTGTCGTAGTGTAAATGGATAAAAACTAAAATAGCACGAGGCTATTTGAATAAACTCGTAAACCCTTGGAATTTCCTAGGTTTGAATTTTTACTTGGATTTACGGAGAAATTTCGATGGCTTATCAAATTACTTTATTATTAGCTTTGTTTTGTCTATCCATATTGTACAGCATTCGGAACATCACTCGGTCATTTCCGTAAACGGCAACAGATCGTGATTGTGATATTCACTTGGCAATCATCGGGCGATCTCCGAAGTCTCAGATCTATCTAATGTAGGTTACGGAATCGGCCGAGTTGTGACGAATGCGTTAGATTGGCCGAGTGGTGTCCCGAATGGCCTATACAGTAGTACCACGCATGAGCGACCCCGGTTTTGAGTTTCCGCCTTTATTTTCGACAATTTTCTGACAATAACAAAAACTGTTTTGGAAACTGGAATGGATTTATTTGTAACATTCTGAAGTGGATTTTGAAAGAATTCTACTCAAGGTGATAAATGATGTAGCTCGGGATTTCATTTAACGATCTGTCATTTTGGCAGTTTTGTCAAAATTGATAGTTCACCGGATAGTTCAATCCGAATCTTGATCTAGAAAAGCAGTCCCGTGGAAAAGGCTTGAAAGGTTGGTTGTCTTAACAGGTTTATATATTATTTTGTAGTAAAAATAATTTTCTACTAAGTAAGACCATATGCAAGGAGAATAACCTGAAATGGAGATCGAAATATCTCAATGGACAATTAGAAATAAAATGTTTCACTCCTGGAAGAAACTTAAACGGTATTCATAAAAAAGCTACAGCAATTGTACAGGAAAATACTTCTTCTTGGTATTGACTTTGACTAGTAAAAGTATAAGAATATTGGTATTACTTTCATTGCTTCTTCTATGTGGAGATAATTAGTCAAATCCTGGATCAGATAATAAATGTAAAAGAAATTTGAACAAATTTCCAATTCAGGGCAATATTCACCATGGCAATGAAATGTTCAGCTCTTCATCAAGGGGTAAGCAATATGTGTCATGTGGATTAACATTTTATTTAAGATTTTTACACATCCACTTAATAAGTTTGACTGGAAAAAAATCGGATTTGGATCATATTGGATTGCTGGGGATAATCTATACAATTTTATAAAACAGGGTTGCAATAATTCATATGAGTTTTTAGAATACAGGAATTGCCACCATATTTCTGTTGGTTAAATGAATATTTTTTATTTAGGATATTGAAAACTTACACTTGGGGATGAATAGCGATTATGAAGGCAGTTACCCTCTTGTTAAGCTTGAATTGGCTAGAGGGATAGGTTTATCTGGAAGTGATGAGTCTTCAAAGTAAAGCATATTCATTTGTTAGGAAGGTGCAGTTTCCATATGTAACATCAATGATTGTTTTAAATTTTTGATTCCCACTCAAGAGATCTTCTCAAAACGCCACAATTTTCATTCCAATTGATAATATTCAGTCCTGTCTTCAATTCAGGCCTTTCAGGCCTTTGATTGATACTATGCTGCATCATGGAAAAAGGGACCTTTGTTGAAAAAAGTCCTGTAGTGGTGTTGCTTGTTAAAATGTCTTATAAACAAACTTTTATGTAGCATTTATTTGGGAGTAAAAAGGGTGTTGAAAACACAAAAATGCTGTTTATGCAAGAGAAAGAATCTGCTTGTAACTTTCCTGAATTTGTTTGAGACAAGCTTATCCTTAACACTTGTCATACTACAGTAAAGTCTCAGTAGTTCGTATCACAAGGGACCGGGACAATTTATACAAACTAAACGTAGTACGAACCAAACAATGTCAAGCGGTCGGTAGTTTTTTGAAGGCTAAGATTGGACATGGTCTTAAGGTACCCTATATTTGTGGCTTTATTCTAAGGTTCTATGGAATATGTTTTAAATCAAGTTCTAACGAGACCCTTTTGTAGAGAGTAAGGACGCAACAAATCTCACTTGAACAATGATCCTCTTTCGCTTCGTCCATATTTAAATCCTAAATAAAGTTATTTCGGCACTTATTTACATGCCAAATATTAACTGCACCAGAGTGTTTTCCCTTTGGATCAAATCACCTTGAGTACTCATTCAGTGGACCATGAAATCTTGGCATTACTATGAATCTGTGTGGAAGTCATGTTGACAATCAAGTCTACGAAGATTTGCACATTCATTTATGCATGATCGGTATGAGAAAGCCATGTGAAATACAATAACTAAAGTCACTGATTGATCCTTTATTCGATTAAACCCGCCAAAAATTACAAATCAAACAATGCCTATAAATATTGATGCAAAACAATAACTTCGATTAATACCAATCTACAGGTGTGAATATCAAGGTATATGTCTATTGTTACACCTAGGACAGCTATTGATCGCACATTTCACACCTACGGATTAAACATAATAATTTGTGTTATTTGGAAACTCTGGGGACTTGACACGGGCTACGAACTACGAACTACCCATGTGTGAATTACTCAGAGCCTTCTTACAAAGATAAAGAAGGAAGAAAATCAGGACCAAAGAATGTATACGAACCAACACATACCTACGAACCACCGGCATGCGAATCACTAAGATTTTACTGTATATATACAAATTATCATGCCAGATCCTTTATTGATGGATCGCTGCAAAACAGCTGTAACTGCCTATAAAGATATAGGCAGTAACAACTGTTTTGTGCTAAGCCATCAATATACATGTGTATGTATGTCTTTTCTCACATGATAAGCTGGAGTGGATATATTTGTAAAGGGAGACCTAGTCAAAGCTTGTGCAGCTCTTGTTGTTCTGTCATACCCTCAATTAGAGGTGAGATATGCTGGAAAGGGGTGTAAACTTCAAATGTCTGGTTTGTCTAGTATTTCCTCTGCTAAGATCAAGCATTTGACAGCCCTGGTAGCCTAGTGCCATAGTTGTGACCTGGACAGATGGTCGGTGGTTGGAACCCCTTTTGTCACCTGGATTTGTTTAAGGGTAAAACACTTAATAGCCAGCCCAAATTCACCCAGCTGTAAAATTGAGCTGTAGTGGGTTAAAACAACATCCTCTCTATCTGTAACTAAAATTATGGGAATTTACTCAAAATTTAACCTGAGATTAAAGCTGTAATGCTGCCATAATACTATGATAGATGAATGAAAATGAAATGTAATATTTGTGAAATGTTATTTCTAACTTTTTTTTGTGAATAATTAAGCTGTGATGAAAAATGTATGGAGGGGTCATTTTAAAACTATTATATGTGCCTAAATAATTTTAGGCACTCACAATAGTTTCACACTGACCCCTTGACTTATTTAACCCTTTCCTTTTTTACAAAATTTTGGACCTGTCCAAATTCAAAGGTTTTGCAGACAAAAATTTAAAGTGGGTTTAATTTGAAAAATAACCATTCAGTAGGGTAGGAAATAGTGTGGAAAAAGAAGAAATTGCTTGTCAGATGCAATTTCTTCTTTTTCACAATGTTTTCTCAATCATAAAATCATAGGCACGTAAAAAGCAAGGATTGAACAGCAAAGGGTTAAAGCTAAAGTTTGAGTAAACCCTCAGTTGAATACAGAACAAGTTTTATAAATTACGCTCAGCTGACTTGTAAGTTTCAACATCTTCCTATCTGTTTTATAGGTTGTATACAAAGATTTACGCTTGGTCAAGCTGACTGCTCCTTATATACCAGGGTACCTAGGGTTCAGAGAAAGTGGGTTTGCTGTTGAGATGATGAATACTCTACGTGAGTCACAACCCGAGTTAATTCCTGATGTTATAATGGTGGATGGGAATGGGATTCTTCATGTTAATGGTGGGTATTGTAAGGGATCAACACTTTCACCAGTCGTCAGGCCTTTGACCTTCAGATTTTGGAGATCTACCCCTTTTTGCAAGACCTCCAGGCATGAAGTTATTGACAAACTTTATGTGTCTATTTTATGTCTTAATTTAATGGGGCTACACTTAATGCAGGCATAAATGAATTTGCATGGCTTTTGTTGATAAGGTTCCAATTAACCAAAAGAAAACATTGTGTAAGGAAAAGGAAATTACCAGCACTTGTTTTTCACTAACAACTCCTCCTTTTTATGTCCCTCTTATAGAAAGATCAGGGCATATTGTTTTACTCTTTTTCTCTTTGTCTGTCTGTCTATCTGTGAGTCTGCACAAACTAAAAATATGAAAAAAATTCTGATTACTTAAAATCTATTCAAGTTATAATTTGCATGAGTATGTATGTCAATGATATGCATTTGTAGATACCAAAGTCAAGGACAAGTGGCTTGGCTTGGTCAAGGCCAGATGTCAAGGTCAAATTTCCCCCCAAAAAAACCTTAATCTTGAAACATATTGCAAATTATGTCATGCTTTTTGAAGATGCAAGTCCTTTATATGGGATGAAGATAGATCTCAATGTTGTGCATATACAGATAACAAAGTCAAGTGAAAAGTTCACAACATCTCTAGGTCTATATTTTGAAAAATTTAACTGAAATTGCAAATTTCATGTTAAAATTTATCTTCATCTATTTCAGTTTTGGTTCTGCCTGTAAGGGGTAGCATTATTTAATGCATATCGAATGTTTTATGACATTTCCAATAATTTTACACTTGCATGGAGAACACATTGGCTCAGCGCTAAACAGTTGTAACTGCCTTTTAACATAAAGGCAGTTACATCTGTTTTGTGCTGAACCATGGATATATATTGAGCAGCATGAACACCTGTACAATGCTTACAGTAACCACATTTCATATACAACAACTTACAGTCGATTTATAGTGCTAATTAAATGTTGATAGATTGTTTACAAATTCCAGATTATGGTTCTGCCTGTAAAGTGTAGCATTAATTTAATGCTTATCTTATGATAACTTATTTTGATTCTGCCTGTAAGGTGAAAGGCTATTTTAATGTTGTTAATCTAATATTGACTTATTTTCAGATTTTGGCTCTGCCTGTCACATAGGGGTAGCATTGGACATACCATGTATTGGAGTGGCTAAAAATTTGTTCCATACTCAGGGAATAGAGAAAAATGACCAGCATAAAGCCCAGGTAATTTTCATAATATTGAAGGCTGTGCATTGCATTTCCAATAATTTTTAACTTGCATGAAGAACATATCTTTGGCAAAGCACAAAAGTTATAACTGCCTATAGACATATAGGCAGTTGCAACTATTTCGTGCTGAACTATGGATATGTTTAGCAGCATGACCATCGACATAAAGCATAAAGAGTATTTCAATTTCTTCTTTAGCAACTTTCAGTTTATATTTATGTATAAAACGCATAGTTATGAGGATTTTGCTTTGCATATGAATCCTTTCCCATCCGACTTTATTTATGGCCACATCAATGCAAAAAATGGAGTTATATCCATTATAACAGAATGACAATTCTGAAATGAGTATTTTTCACACTCTTCTGGGTGTAAAATGGTATTAAAACATTTTTCTGGGTGTAAAATTAATAAAAAAAATGCATATGACACATGATTTTTATTGCAAATAAAATTCTTTGTAATTCTTCTTATTTATTTATGCGTTTTACGCCATTCTGTTGTAATGAAAGATATCACAAGTGGGCAACCAAAATATTGAAATTTACTGTTTTATCTAAGCTGTATGTATGACACAAATACAATAAGCTGTAACATTGATCTTGTTTTTTTCAAAACTATTCCTAGTAAACCATTTCCACTCAACACCAGCCCTGCGTTCAGGATGAAAACGTTAGCAAAGTGTTTTTGAAAATGATACCTCGCTTTGCACATATGTGCTCGTGCAAAGCGAGATATCACCTCAAAGCGCTCACGAAATGCTTTACATCCTGAACATAGGGTAGACTTTGAAGGCTTCTTGCATATACATGTATAACACTCATCCATAAAGTACCAGTATATTGAACATGATGAAACAATGTCAAAATGATGAAATTCATTAATCGGCCTGTAAATATATTTCAGATTGCATCCTTGGTCAATAGTGGTGATACCTTTGAGCTGGTGGCGGATAATGGGAAAACACTTGGTCTAGTGAGTAATACTATACAAGCCTGTGTGTGACATTCCAGCAATTTTTATTGTGTGCAAGGCACAAACAATGAGCAGCCTGAACAGCCACACAATGCAATACCAGGATCATTTGATTTTCTTTAATGCTTTTCAGTGGATTATTGAGAAATAATGGTAGATTACTATTTGATGAATACACTGCCAAACCAGTGATATTATCAAAAACTAATACCCATGCTTTTGTTTATTTCACCCTGTCTGACATCATCAAAATGGAGCCCAATGGGGGATGTCATCATGAATGTTGCATAGCTATAACATGCAAAATAACGCCTTTTAAGAAAATTTGTCCTGAATTTTCCCATTTTGTCTCAATTTTGCACTTAAGAAATATATAGAATAATCATTTGTTATTTGAGTAAGATCAATTTATTTATCACTTTGTGTGAGTGAGAGGCAGAGCCACTTTTGAAAATTTAGCTTTTGTTGTTCACTCAGTGAAATATAAATCGATGTTTCACTGAAACAAACAATTATTGAAATTAAGAGGTCAAGATCTTGTTAAAAGCCTTATCAAACAAACGAAGCAGAACTTCTAAAAAATAAAGACATGGCTAATAAAAAGCTATTTTTAGCATTTTCATGCATTTTGCAACCTATTCCTGCTTCACAGAAAGTTTTTGACCGTTAGCTGTGCTGGCTGATCTATGTCTATTCCTACAGCAGGAAAATGGGATAATTGTGTGATCAGCATGAGAAGGATGACACTTCATTCTTTTACTCGTTGAGAGTAAAAAAATTGGATTTCTGCTTGACATCCTTCTGGATTAACATAACAAACTAGAAAGCCATGAATGGCTTGAGTCGCTCCACAGGCTTGAAATTCTTGTAATAGGAAATCAAAGTTTTGACTAGATTTTTAGATATTTTGGGTTCTACTTATGTTGAAAATGATGTTGAAAGTTTCCACTATATAACATATAGGGAAATGACCTCCAGCCATAAAAAACATACTTTTATGTGATCACAATAATTTTTTGTAGACTGATAAAGGTTCATCCCAGGATTATTCATGTAAAAATTGATTGGTATCCATTAATTATAATTTGAGAAAAACTCACTTTTTACCATATTTGGAAATTAGCCATGTTTTTCATTGGATCAAAATTTGTTGAACAATTTTGAAAGAGGGTAACCCAAGGATCATTCCTGTGAAGTTTAGTTGAAATTCATCCAGTAGTTTCTGAGAAGATTTTTAAAGAATAAGTTTACTGGATGCACGGACACACATACGGAGGGACAACGGACACAATGCCTAAAAACATGTACACTACCCCATTTATGGAAAGAGCAGAGCTTAATATCATTATAGACAATGATTGGACCTTTGTATAGAGCTGAAAAAAACCCAAGCACTTGGCCTTTATGCCATCTAGAGAGGCGAAAAATTAAAAAAATCAAATATTTCATTGGTCTAAAAAGTATGTTGAACTCTAAATAAATATTGGGTGAATTTCACAGGAATTACCCTTCTATTTATGGTAGAGATAGTGAAAACTTTTACAAACCATTTTCTTAGAAACTAAGAATAGATTATGATCAAATTTCATTTGGTTGATGAAGAACAATTTGAATGGTTTATGACATTAGCTTCTCTGATAAAACATTAATTTCAACCAAACATGGCAGGATGACCCTTCTCACAATTTGTTTGATAAATTTTTATCTGTCCATTTTGATGGCAGGGCAGGGTGGTGCTTATTTTCACTTTGGCCCTCTCTACCCACAAAACCACTTAGCAAATTTCACCCAAACTTTGGCATGGTAGGACAGAGCTTGTTTTCTCTTTCCTCTTCTTCCAAAATACTTGGTCAATTTCAAACAATAATGGCTTCAATGTTCCTTATGGGATTCTGAAAACTTTTTTGTAAAATTTTGACTGGCACATGAACATAAGAGTTGCTTATATTTATTTTTTGAATTTTAAACATCTTGCCAACTAAACAAATTTTGTCTGCAAGTTTCTTCTCAGTCAACAAATAAAAGTCAGTGTTTTAGGGCCAGTTTGAAAGTCTTGTTTAATAAACTTACTAGCCCTGGGTTTATGTAAAGGCACTTGTAACTTGTTATTGTAATGCACACTTCAAAATGCTTGTTCTAATGGTATTTGATGGTATTTCAGGCATTGCGTACAGGTGACAAGTCAGTGAATCCAGTCTATGTTTCACCTGGGAACCATGTCAGTATGGAGTCTGCAGCCAGACTTGTACATCGATGTTCTAAACACAGGATACCAGAACCTATTAGACAGGTATAATAATTCATTTTGGTAACTGTTATATAGGCTTAATTTATGTTTTTGAGGGCGTTATCATTTGCAGAGACCTGAAAAATAGATTAACGTCCGAGTGCAAAGCACGATGGCGTTCAAGCATTTTGAAGATCTCTGCAAATGTTAACACCTGAAAAAAGTGAATTGATGCTATTATTGCATAAAAAGTTAGATTAGAGTATAAATTGAAACAAAAATTGCGAAATAATTGTATAGAAATGTTATAAAACTAGTTACAAACCTACTTAAATGCCGGAACAACTGCTTCATGCATTACATCATCCATTTTGTTTACACCGACGTTGCTTGATAAATTTATGATGTCACACAATTTAGTGCAAGGTCTTTAGGTATGCTGTATGATAATGTTGGACATGGATAATTTTCACGCATTTTACTAATCAATGCATACAGTCTTCTAGATCTAACCTTTGTAGTATTTTAAACGTAATGCATAAAATATCCTTTTAGGTCAAACAAATATTGCAGACAAAATAATAGAATCATTGAAATTAATTAAATTTTTTAAGCCCAAAATCATGGATATTTAAGGTGAAAAAAGAGTATGTGAATTTATTGATAAATCAATGTTTTCTCCCGTTAACGCCCGGGATTTGTCTGTTAATGTATGCCTTTGACGACCCGAAAATGTACATTTTATGCAATAATGAGGAATAACTAAAACCTTACTACATTCTTCTATATTATCCCTACCCTGTTTTTTGAAATTTTTGAATAGTGCTTTTTTGACGTGGATTCAATTGAATTGAATCATGCTGATTTCAATTGTAATTAATTACAATTACCATAACTTGTAATTGAGAGAAGTGCCAATTACTAATTATATACAATCACTTTAGAAAATGTAATTCATTACAGTCAATTACAATTACATTTTTCAATTACCCAAGGCAGGGTTCCCACGCGTCAGGGAAAAGTCAGGGAAAAATGGATATTTGAAAAAGTCAGGGAAATGTCAGGGAATTTTGTTGAGTGTCAGGGAAATTTGGAAAACAAGACAAAAGTCAGGGAAATGTCAGGGAATTTTGAAAAGCCTGTCAGGGATTTTTTTCATTTCTTGAATATTTAACGCAACGGCAGTTTCCTAAGATTTTGTCACCAAATCATTTACTGAAATGACTAATGTCTCATTTCTGTTTGAATTTCAAATTTAATTTTCCTTAAGCTTCTTCATCTATCATTGTTTATATGGTAGTTCCAGTTTTGGGTTCAATAAATCATGATTAGAGTAGCTATGATTTGATTGTACTAAATACCATTACATGACACTTTATCCACACTACGATGTGTAGGTAAGATGATTTCAAAATTCAAATCCATTGATTTATTCATATCTAGATATTCAATGGTATTGTTGTAATCAAGCTTCAATTCTTTCTGCAAGTCTGTCTGATGGTGTCAATCAACAATACAAAACAGATGTTGGTCACATTTCCTATAGTACTTATGTTGCAAATATTAAGTTTGGAAACTTCAGACTGGACCATCATATTTGAAAAGAAGTCTAATGAAATCTGAATTTAAAAATCCTGTTTCCATGGTCCTTGAATTGCTTAACCCTTTGCTGTTTAATCCCTGCTTTTTACGAGCCTGTGATTTTATGATTGAGAAAACAATGTGAAAAAAGAAGAAATTGCTTCTGACAAGCAATTTCTTCTTTTTCCACACTATTTTCTACCCTACTGAATGGCTATTTTTCAAATTAAATCCACTTTAAATTCTCGTCTGCAAAACCTTTGAATTTGGACAGGTCCAAAATTTTGTAAAACAGGAAAGGGTTAAATGATTAATACTTTCACTTTAACGTGCTTTTAAACATTGCATGATTGCAATATTCTTTATAAAACCCCATTTGGTCAATGAAAGTATTCTTTAGATGACAGAATTTTGTCTTATTTATTACATACTGTAAACGGGGTAATTTTGGTGGTGGTTTTATTTTGGCTATATTGGCGGTCAAGCTAAAATGCGCCAAAATTTATCCTCCGACCGCCAAAACTTGTCATAATTAAATGAGAAATTTCTTTCTTATGATGGATATGAAATCTATACATTCTAGTCAATGTTAATTAAATTAAATCAATGATATGCAGACTAGACTTATTAAAATTGGGGTACGATAATCTGATGTCAACGTCGACATTTAGACGGGTCAGCGAAATACTATTGTAAGTGCCTATAGATATAGGCACTTACAAAAATATTGCATCGATCCCTCAATTTTATGATTCCAGATCCAAGTTGGTTGATACTTTGTAATGAAGATCAAAGCGAAAAAGTGTGAAAAACATACATGTGTTATAACTATAACAAAAGGTGTGAAAACAAACTATTGTAAAGTATGTAGAAAGTTGACATTACTCTAGAAATTGCCTTTTTTTTGCATACGTTGTTTTAAATGTCGAAAAATGAAATATAGATGAAACGTTTTATTTGGCGTTAAAGTAAGATGTGCCAAAATAAATCACCGCCAATAAATCGTAATCGAAAAACCGCCAAATGCGGACACCGCCAATATAATAAAGCCATTTACAGTATTGCTTTTATTTTGATATAACTCATACAGTTACAATTCATGATTATATCTCAATCTTGTCATAGGCTTTTGTATAAACCTGTAAATGTATAACATCCATTGGAAAACAAGTCCCTCGACTTAGACTTATCCCCCATGATTCAGCTTCCTGATTGTGATTGTGATAGACTTTAAGTTATCATCAAACAAGGAGACCTTGGCCTTTGATTTCCTGTGAAAAAATTTCTTTTATAGTAAAAAATCCTACTCCATGACTTTTATGTGTCCCAATTGAACATATTAACTATGTTTTAGGTTTTCTCTTTCATAGTATTCACAGTTCTTTACTTTTGAGATATAACCAAATTCAAGATTCCTACTACATTAACTACATGTAGTTGACTTGTACAAACCTTAAACCCTAAGGGCTTTCTATTTCTAGGGATGTATGAGAGAATCCCTCCCTCTCATCAGACCTCTTTGTTAAACATGCATGCCCTCATGCAATTAGTGAGTTTAGGACTGCTCATCTTTTGGTCAGAAGTTTGAACCAAACAGCTGCCTTCATTCTTCTGACAAGATTTAAGTGTGTCTCACTAATTGGTGAATAATTACCTTTGTGGGATGTGCAGCAGGCCGTTTCGGTTAGGACATAATATTTATAATGGCTAGAGAGTTACCATTAATGGTTAGTCTTTGAGCCTTTGTACTATATATGAATTAGTTTGAAAATGGCGAATAAACCCCACACAAGCAAACTTGAGTGAAGAAAATGAATTATTATCTATTATATTGCTCAAGATGGGGAGATAAACAGATCATTTCTAGAGTTATTTTTTACATAAATGATTTAAGATCTATAGCAAAATTGTTAATCAATAGGATTACATGGGCTGAAATATCCATTAAATGTCAGGGAAAATCACTTTCTTGTCAGGGAAATGTCAGGGAAAAGTCAGGGAATTTCGGAACTGGTGGAGCGTGGGAACCCTGACTTGTCTGTTCAATTTATAAGAGCCTAACGTCCTAGGTATTTTTCAACTTGAATAATGATATTAAAACTTGTGTTTGAGTAATGTTTGTTTAACAAACTTAGAGAAATTAGAATTTGATTGAATATTTAAGGGGACACAAGTGTTTCTTGAATATATAGAGGATAATCGTTTGTTTAAGTGTAAGATCGATTTATACCTCATTGAGTGAACAACAAAAGCTTTATTTTCACGAGTGGCAGAGCCACGAGTGAAAATAAAGCTTTTGTTTTTCACGAAATGAAATATTAATCGATCTTACTCGAAAAACAAACAATTATTCTATTTCTTTAATGCAAAAATGAGACAAAATGTGAAATTTCTAGGACATATTTTCGTAAAGCGTGTCATTTTGCGCGTGATTGCTATGCAACGTTCATTGTGACGTCACTTATTTTGCCCAGCATAGATGACGTCAGATAGGATAAAATGCACAAAAGCAGGCTATAAGTTTTTGATAATTTCACTGCTTTTGCGGTGAGTTTATCAAGTGATAATCTACCGTTATTTCTTGATAAACCACCGAAAAGCATTAAAGAAAGAATGATTCTTTGTTTTTTTGTGAAAGATTGATCAATATTGTTTGAACTGCAAAAGTTATATTTTCACAAGTGGCCCTGAATCATTCACGTAAAAGTTAAAACAAACAATAGTCCTTTATTTCTTCTTTTTCAGGCTGATATGCTATCAAGAGAATATTTGAGGAATAATTTCTCTACAACAAATGAAGTTACATAAATTTTGCATGTGATTATCTATTATGATCATTGAATGGCTGTTGTCCTCATGTAGTCTGTTGTGTGATACCAACAATTTCAGTGTTTACACAAATTAGGGCCACAGTTTTGGCCTGATCAGTCCGAAACTTGGTTCAAATTTTAGTCTGTCACAAGGATGAGCCCTGATAGAAATGAGAATATTCCTTCCTAAATTATGGTAAAAGGAGCCTTAATGACAATTTGTTCGTTTTCACCCAAGGCCACATTTTCGACTCAATCTTCATGAAACCTGGTAATAATCTTCATCAGGTCACAAGGATGAACCAATTTGAAAATGGGAGTAATCTGATTGGGGACATGGAAAAAAAAGACCTTATTGATAATTTCTTAGTGTTCACTCTGGTGTTTGATGTTTTGGTAAAATCTTAGTGAAACTTAGTCCAAAGGTCTCTGTACAAAGGTGATCCCTAGCTGCTTCAGTCTCTCAAGAACAAGAAAAAAATCTTTATTAGGTGTTTGATAGCGACTCAATAAGCTTAAGTTTTCGTTGCATTTAAATTGACATAAATAAGTATATAATTGGAAAATGAAATAACATGACAAAAGGGGCCTTAATGACAATATAAGTAGCAGCTTTCCCTTGTCAAATGTATGGTACTAATGATTAATCTGTATTCTGCCAATTAAAGTTCTCTGCCTATTAAAAAACTCTGGTGAGCAACCTAGGGCAATCTTTGCCCTCTTTTCTTTGACATAGCATTACCTGTGATTTGTTGCAATTATGTTTTATTTGTAGGCATATATTTTCAATTAGACTGCAAATATGACTCAGAGCTGTAAATTTGTATCAGATGTAAATAAATGATCAGATACATTAATTTAAATAAAGAGTGTTCATCTCTCTTTATGAATGAAAGAGCAAGATTTCATTTATGATCTTTTGACTCAACAACCCAATAAGCTACCAAAATAAAAAAGTGAAAAATTAACTGCAAAATTTCTGTGACCGCAAGCTCTACCCACTACCGGGTCATGATGAAGAAATGTCAATTCTTCATTCTTCAATCCAAAATTTTTTCAAAAATGAGTTAACATTTCTGGAATGTTATGGAAATATTTAGTATCTTGAATGCAGTGCAGGTTGAATTAATGTAGGGCTAATTCACGTTTTTGAGGGTGTTAACTTTGCCCAGACCCGAAAAATGGTTTAACACCCGAGTGCTATTATTGCATAAAAAAAAGGCTAGAGAATTTATTCAGCCGAAATTGTGAAATAATTTATAGAAAAGTTCAAAATGATCCACAAACCTACAAAAACACTGGCTAAATTGTTTCATTAATATTACTGTCACTTTTGTTTATACCTGCATTGCTTGGTACATTTATTAGGTCACAAAATTCACCACGGGAATTAGATCAACGTCTTCAGTTTGCTTAAGGTTAGTGTTAACCTTGAATATGGTAGATGCATATTACTGTAATACTTATCAATATGTATACTTGTCAAAATCACACCTTTGACAGATTATTAACAAAGTGCATTGATTTATAATTTTGAAGTCAACAAGTGTTACAGAAAAAGATAAGTATCTTTGAAATCGAAAAGCCGTATAGGCCCCTGATAGAATATATTTAAGTAAAAAAAAGCAGGGCGTTAAAGGTGCTCAAATTGATTAATCAATGTTTTCTCCCGTTATCGCCTGGGTTTTGTCCATTAACATATGCCCATAACAACCTGAAATTGCACATTTTATGCAATAATACACATCACATTCACGATGTTTCATCATTTCTCTCCGTTTCTCTAAAAATGGGTATCAATTTCTATATGCATAGTCTGCATATTATTTATACAATATTTATACTGATATTTTACTGGTTAAGTGACTAAATCGAGGGGTTAGTGCAACACTATTGTAAGTGCCTTTAAATTCATAGGCACTTACAATAGTGTTGCACTGACCCCTCGAAATACAATGTTAGTTGCATATTTTGTCTTTTTCTCTGATATAGATATTTTCATTTTTGTTGTTTAATGTTTATGGTATAAAAACTTGTAGGCAAAGAAGCCACATGAAAATTGAAATTCTGTTGAAATTTCTTCTTGATCATATACCGAGGGCTCAAAGCAACACTGTTGAAAGTACCAAACTCTAAATTTGCACCTGGGCCCAAGTTTTAAAACTTTTCTTATTCTCAATTCAAAATTTTCTTAAATTTCAATTTGAGATTAAAGCTGTAATGTATTAACATAAAGGATAATATCAATAAGTTGTTATAGATAACAACTTATTAATATTATCATTTATTTTAATACATTTATTTAATTCAAAATTCGAGAAAATTCTCAGTAGAGCCTGAGAAAAGTTTAATTACCTCGGGCCCTGAATCAGTATTTTTGTTGGGCACTTGATACAGTGTCTGTTTTTTTATAGATGAAATTGAAGCGTGATTACGTCATAATATAGAGCATGTGCATGTTGGTCATCTGTAGGGGTGGCCACATTTAACAACAAGGTATTTGTATGGACATTTCGGCAATCACCATGCTGGTCAATTAGGGCAATTTGTCTGTTCGTTTTAGATAAAAATCTCCGTTATGAAGAAGCTAATTATGCTCCCCCTTTGGAGAAGAGGGGGTATATTGCTTTGCACTTGGCGGTCAGTAGGTCGGTCCATCTGTAGACCTTGTTTTTGTCATGAGCATAATTATCTCAAAAAGGAGGGCCAGAATGGCTCTTAACTGCTTACCTGAATTATTATGGTCCAGTGGATCTCAAAGTAACTTTCTGGCAAAGTTTCATTAACATTTGCCTAGTTGTTGAGGTGGAGATGTATCTGCAAGAATTAAAAAGGAAAATTTATAGCCAAATCAGACTGTCAGAACAATTTTTTGAAAGGATTTCCAAGAAACATTCTGACAGTTTAGGGGGTGATTATGTTCACAGATTTCATAGCAAGAAAGGCCTCACCCTGCTAGACTCATATTAATAGGCCGATCAGAATTTTGCAAATCAAATTTTAAGAAGAGTCATCCAAGGAACATTCATGTAGAATTTAGCTTAATTTTGGAGAGAAAGACATTTGAGGATTTCTAAGTGAAAACTGGAAGCATTTTTGTAAGAGTTATGTCCCTTTTTCTACTTAGGATTTTCGAATTATCCAGCACCTGCAGCTGAGCGTTGCACCCGTAGGCGGTGCTCTTGTTAGTGTTTAGACTGGCTAAATTGGAATGCCTTAAACAGGTCTAAATACGTCTACTCATTCATCAGGAACAGCTTATCTGCACTATCAGGTTATCTTTGAAGTTAGCTTAAATTCTGCTTGCTTGATGAGAATATTTTATGCCCCCAACAATGCTATTAACATATAGTATATTTCCAACTATTTGAAATGTATGTGACATGTAAACATTTAGAGGCCCAGACAGCCACATACTATAAATGTAAAGTTACCTGATTGTCTACAGATACTTTCAGACCTTATCTACTAAGTGCAGTCTTTGCTGCTCGAGTCTTTGCTTTGTGCACATTTGAAATTGTTGGAAATGTCAAGCACAAGCTCAAGTATCTTGTAATTTACATTTCTTCCTGATGGTGTGTAATAGCCTCATGTGCTACATTTGATTGGAAAGAATACTCCTAGGGTCAAAGCTGAAGGTAATATGACAGGTTTGAAGGTTAAGGTATAATTTTTTCCAAATTATATCTACAACATCTATAAATTGAAAACTCCCAAGGACAAAATCACAAATTAAGGTCAAATGACGAAAATCACCTTGTCTAGAGCATATATTATTCATTGATTGATTGAATGGAGTTTTACGCCGCTTTCAACAAGATTTCAATTATATCACAGCGACTAGAGCACCTAACAATGGATTCCTGGTATTTCTCTCACCAGTACAACCACCACATCCATTCCTTGCCTCCAGCTGCTATCTCACATAGGTCTACGATTATCAACCCATTGGAGAAACAAATATTGATGTAAAATTTGCCATCAAATTTACACTCCTGCTTAATGTAGGAATGGACTTCACTCTAAGGCACAGTCTACTATACAGTTAATAACATCGTGAAATGGAAAAGATGATTGAATTTGGAATGAAATTGAATTAGTTTGTGGAGCAAGTTTTGAATGAGATTCAAGGGAGGTAATCCAATTTTGCTAATTTTGTTCAAAATGAACAGAATTGGCGATATATCAGCCAATATAATCAGAGAATAATTTGATTGATTTGAACTCAATGTTGATCGTCTTGAACAATTTCAAGATGTTTTCTAATAATTTCGGAGCATTTTTGTTGATATGAATAAGGAATGGATGAATGGAGTGCCGAGTGTGTGATTAAGAATGGTTTTGATTGAGATGAAAGTCAATTTCAACATGTTGTTAACTGTATAAGTTTAATTTGAAAATATCCAAATCAATCAGCCAAGGCATATCTCAGTTGAGGGATAGTAGGCCGCTTTTGCAAGAGCATCTGTGTTTGGGTCATTTCTTAGTTGGAGTAAGTGTTTCAGAGAGTATTTTGTTGATTTCATCGAGGTATGAAACCATAAACATTATTATACCATGAATACATGAAGTGGATTCATACACGAGTGTGATTAGGTTTTAGTTTCATACCTCCATGATATCAACAAATACTCTCTCCATATACATGTATTATGATTTAATATAATTAGAGAAAAATGCAAATATTTGTATACAATAAAGCTGGTTTCTTTATTGGACTACTTTGTGTGGATCAAAACAGCTTCAAGCAACTCTAGTATATTGCGAAAATTAAAATTTTGTTTCTAACAAATTGCAAATTTCTGGGAAATTTCAACCAGTCACTTTCAGGTTTTCTCACAATGATTGAGTAGAAGGCAGATAGTATAGGGTGCATATAAGTGTCGACTGATCTTAGTCTATACTGTCTAACAAAGCTTTATATGGAGCAGGATTGTGGCATGAGAGAGACTTAAACAGTATTCCAGGCTTATCTCTGCTGCCAGAGCAGCACCTAACCATAGATTTCTGGTATGTTCGACACCAGCAGAGGGATTAATCTAAGTTGTAAAAAACTTGTTTCCCAATTGATGTAAAATAAATAGGTTTAAACCAATCCTCATTAGTTTACCATTATCTAACAATTGTTAGGAATATGTGAAAGACAAGCACTATATGCTGATGCCAACACTTGGCTGCTGGAAAGTGGTTTTTATTTTGGTTGTGTGAATGGGGATTTACGCTGCTTCAAAAGATCTTTCAGTTATATTGCCGTAGCTAGAGTGTCTAACTATGGATTCCTGGTATTTCTCACACAAGTCCTACCATTACATTCTTTCCTAAACTCCAGCTGCTATCCGACACAGGTCTACGATTATCGACCCATAGGTGGGAGACAAATAGTCAGAAAGAATGAGTGCCGCTGTGGTGATCGAACCTTGGACCTCTAGATTGACAGCCTGACTTGCTACCAACTCTGCTTTGACGGCAGCTGTTGGAAAGTGAAATATTCTGAGCGGAAAGGGCCAGGAGGATAGAATCCTTGCAACAAGGTGGCAAATTTTCACAGGATATGCCCCTTTACTGCTTGATGTCCGAGTATGAAAAACAACAAAGGGGAATAACTCAAAAACTGAGTTAGCAAGAGTTAGGGATCTTTTGCTCTTCCCTCTCTATTCATGAGAGGAACATGACTGCCAAGTTGCAAGTCAATAAAATACAAGGTGACAAGATTATGCTCCAGACAAAAAAAGTGGTGCCCGCCTGCTTGGCGCCTACACACCACAGGTGATCATATAATACATCCCGTCTTTCAACAAGCGTATAAAATTGCTCCTAAAATTATAGCCCTTGGTAGTATGGAAGATTTTTGTAATTTGTTAACAGGCATGCCTAGTTTCAGGATAATATCTTCAGTTCAGTAACAAAGCTTTTGTCAATTTTAATGTTTGTCACATCAACAAGCCAAACACTGCCATGATTATAATAATACCTCAATGTTTAGTTTATCAAAAGCAACAAAGAATTCATTGCTTACATAATTTATTTGAGAAGTTTCACATAGCCAGATAGACACAATAGACATAAAAAACATCAGCATCTCTCATAAAACATCAACTATTTACAATCCTTATTTCTGTTTGTACAACAGCACTTAATGAACTAACCACTATAGTTTGGGCCTTTGTATCATTTGAGCCTAAGCGTGACATTTCACATGCACGCAATGTTAAGTCCCTGTTCAGCCTGTGCAGCCATACTTAGCTGATATTCTGTATCAGATTTTTTGAAATTTGATATTGGGTAGGACTTTTGAAAATTGATCTAAGACTACCAAAATTTGATGGCCCAGTGTAAAACAGTTGTAACTGCCTATAAATATATTGGCAGTTCCAACTGTTTCATGCCCAGCCATCAACCTGGTTCCTTTCCAACCAACAGGTCACATTCATGAGTACAAAGCCATCAAGAAGCCGGCACATCTTCACAGTATACTTGATATTTGGTACTTGTCCACACATTTTAGTCAATATCTACCGAAAGTAAAGTATGGTCTGATCAAACTGTGCAGATACACAGGGTTTAAACTTGGATAATACACAATATTGTTTGAAATGTCACTCCTTGGCTCATTTTTAAGCAAAACAAACAAAATGCCACTGATAGGCTTATTTTAAGAGAATCAAAGTTGCTTGTATCCCTATTTTGATAATTCCTGCTTTTTGATAAGCCATCAGAACTAGCTCCTTGAAATTAATTGGTTGTACACACTATCTTTCAATTTGCTTCAGTGCTTAGCATCTGAATCGGTATGGTGGTAAATTCACATTATGTCAAAATTGTTCTTACAGTTGGCTCAGAGCAAAACAGTTGTAACTGCCTATATGTTTATAAGCAGTTACAACTGTTTCGCACTGAGCCTTCAATTTCACCCTTTAGTATACTGTTTACTTGGAGGGTTCAGAGTTAGGCTATTGGGACTCCCATGCAAAATATTGCTCTTGCCCTTCAATATTAAGGGTTGCCACTCTACATCGTCTCTCTTCTTTAGTATTTTTTACGAAGACTTAAGATATTCCAGAACACTTCCAGCTTAGTCCCTAGAAATTTAACCTTTCAGCATGTCTTTTCCACCCTCACATCCCTTTTTGTTTCAGTCATGCTAGATTCCTTTCTTTTTTGAAAAATTTTCTCTGATCCTATGATACAAATAGAGCAGAGATCGCCAAACTGGAATCTACCCGATATTACAAGTAAAAGTTCTTTCAATTATGCTAGTTGAAACTTCATAAAAGGAAACTGAATTGAATCAATTATCTACTTTACTAACCAATCTGATTTTAATCAAAATTTTACGAAAAGGGCTCTCATTGGACGAGATTAAAAATACCAGCCAATCAAAGCCCTTTTTAAAAAGGCGAAAAGTAAAAACAGATTTTGCAATTACATCAATACAGATCCTGATCAAATTTACAACAGAAAACCTATTTAAAGTTCGAATGCTAAAAACATTTAAGTAAGACTTTCCATTCATATAAAACTACTTTACAAACATACATGTGTCATTTTGATATGTGCCCCATGCTAGAACTACAATCTTACACATAAAAAACATTCTCTCTTATTTTGAACATGACAAACACTCTTCTGACAAATACTTTATCAAATTAAAAATAAAATTCTGACCTATTGAAGTAGTAGAAAACCATGGTTTACAAAAAACGGTTGATCAGCCCTGCGCTCAGGATCACCAAACAGTGCCAACAGAACAGTGCAAACAGTTTTCCAATTATATCCCCCTGTGACGCAGGTGCACTTGCAAAGTGGGGTACAATTTGAAAACTGTTTGCACCGTTTTGTGATCCTGAATGCAGGGCTGTTCTCAAGGGAAACCTGCCTAAATGACGTAACTTTGCAATATCATTTGTCTAACTCATATACTACAAAGAAATAATTTTAGACTAATTCAATTTCAAAGAATTTTCAGATGCTTTCAATTGAAAACAGACTGTAAAATATTAAAGATAACATTGAGAAATTTATTTTATTTTGGGAAACAATTACATTATCTTGTTAAACAAATAATAATTGTTTCATTTTTTAGAATTGGATTTTATGTCTATAGTCATTTTTTTTGTCATTTAGGCAAGTAACCTAGAGAACAGATCAGTTAATATTTAACAGGCACACATTTATTTTTTAGAATGTACATTTACATCTGTTTTATAACAAAACCTTTATCATTTGGGAATCTTTTTGGAAGTAGAGAACTTAAAATTCATTTAACCTATCCTGTGTTCAGGATGAAAACGTGTTTCACAAGCGCTTTGAGATGATACCCCGCTTTGCACATGCACATACGTGCAAAGCGTGGTATCATTTCGAAAGCCCTTTGCTACTGTTTTCATCCTGAACGCAGAGCAGTTCAACCAACTAAATTCTGAGCTTATTAAGAATTCTTCGGAAGTTGGGTGTAGCAATGGCTTTGAGTGAAACAGATGTAATTGCCTGTATGTTTACTCCCCGCCTATTTCAGAAAAAAACTTTTTCCATCATGACAATTAAACAAGGTTTAGTATATAATATGATGCTATAGATTTTTTCACATTAATATTTGCACAACCAAACATTAAAACAACCTGAAAAATATAGGCTAAATCTTTTCCATATAAATTAATTAATATTGTCTTATAGGTAGCCCTTCTTGCTGAGCACTTACAATAAAAGAACACAGAGATTAAAAGCATTTTTAAAATCAAAGTTGATAAAATTGACTAAATTTTGTTTTTAGCACTAACATTTACACAATTTAGCCCCTAACAACATGATCTAAATGAATAAAATGCAATTAAAACATTGCTATATCTTTTGCATTCTGAGCGACATTTTCAAAGGCTCAGTGTAACACTGTTGTAATTGCATATACAAATATAGACACTTTCAATAGTGTTATGTTGAGTCTTCAATTTTTTTTCTTCAAAGGTTTACTTCAGATAATTTTACTGACAAATCAGTTAAATCATCAAATTGATTAACTAATTCCTTATATGATAAATTGTTACTTTAGTTCATTTTGCACTATAAAAAAATAAACTATTTGGGATCAAAGAAGTTATGAAAGATTCATCTTGCCACGTATAAAACCATATAGATGGCTCAGGGCAAAATGGTTGTAACTGTCTTTATATTTATAGGCAGTTACAACTTTTTTTTGCTGAGCCATAAATATGCAACATGACACACTTGTCGCTCTGCCTCTCATGAAAATCTTGATTTTGTTCTATTACTAATTAGTTAAATTGATTAATACTATGAATCATACAATTAATCTCTATCTTTATTGTGTATTATTGTGTGTTGTAGGGCTAAAAAGTTCAACATAAACACAGAATTTTACACATAATCAATGCTGTCACAACATATATCAGATCTGAACAAAAATGCAGATCTTTTACTTCATAAAATATTTTGTCTTCACTAAAAAAACAAGGTGATCTTTGTACACATAATAAACATACTAACATACGCATTAAAAAGTTTTTTTTTCCTTTCACAACTTGATAGAAGTGAAATAAAACATTGAGTTACAAATATTTAACTATAAAGTCTACATATATCAACCTCACCTGTTCTTATCTTCTGACTTGGGAATCAACAAGCTTTGGTCGTAGAGGAAAATTGCCAGTGATTACCTGGGAAAGACTTTTTTAAACAATTGCACCTGTGCACTAGTAGAGACTGGGATCAGCCATTGTACACTAGTGCCTTGTTTCATCAAGAGTTCTAACTATGCAGTCCATTGACTGATTTCTCAAAAGTTTTTTTTTTTATTTTTAGTGAACATTTATAGTGCTTTTTATTCTAAAACTGCACAGTATCTATGCTTTCTACCAAAATTGAGAATGCAGAATAAGTGATATATGCATGCCAAAATAAATTTATTTTAAATCCTTTGTTGTTGGCATATTCAACACTTTCCGATAATAGTGCTTTCAAAGGTAACTCAAAACATAACCTTTTGTTCTAAATGCATGGTTTAACACCAAGCATGCTCTTCCATTTCATTATGCTAAATAACAAGCACAAGTCATGTACCAATTAAAGGGACAGTGTAAAACTATATATTGTATATGTCGGTGCCTATTAACCCTTGTCATGCTGAACCTGGAATATTTCTGCTTTGACAGGAGACATAAACCATGATCAGCCTGCACACATGTGCAGTCTGATCTTAGTTCATACCACCTGAGTTCATTTTTAAACCAGAAAGGTGTAAAACAATAAATTTCCAAAATCAATTCTCGCTCACATTTGATGACTTCCAGTGCTTTTGGCACTTTGATTTTACATTTATTTTGCAAAGATTTTTATTCAGCATGACAAGGGTTAATACAAATGTACAAAGTTTTGTACTAGCCCTTCAATAAGTGTGACATAATACACTGAGGTTGATATATACAGCTATTTTAGGGCCTAATACCCAGATATGGCTATTGTTTAATATGGCACATAAAATACCATATCAATATATAGACTGGTTGATGAAGTCAAACTGCTAACAGATGACTGTACAGTGAGTCCATATCAACATGTTAGTGTTGAAAAATCCCAAGTGCCCATACAGTTTATATCCTCTGTGGACAAATGATATATATCTACAGCATAATTCAAGATTTAGGTACAAGGTTTTGGACGCCAAAATGGGGGCACTAATACACTTGCTAGTCTTGGGTTTATCCTTCTACAAAAGATATATGACTGGACATTATGTTGCTTTCAACACTACAATGCTCAAATAGTGCAAGTGTCTATTTAGTGTACATTCACTTACAACCTTTCAGAACTCAGACCTCTATGCACTTACTGCCTTGTGTTTATCCTTTAATGTTCATGATTTTATCAAATTATCAAATTATCTAAGGTAGTGGACCTGTGATAGCTCCACAACATTTAGGGAGTCATGAACTTTAACAGTTTTAACCCAGGTTTCCTTATGACTTCATAAGGAAACCTCGGTTAACATTGTGAAAGAACATGTGATCCAAAATTGTGCAAACCTATTCTGGGTCCACTACCTAAATGTGAAATCAAAAATACCTCCTTTATGCTTCAGCTTTGATGATTCAATTTAATTTTTGTCCAGAATTCAACACTATAACATCAATTTCAAGATATGTTCACATTTTGTGTCTTATTCCAGTGCAGTGGTTCAGTCTATACAATATACATAATCTGATGACAAACTATGATGACAAATGATGACTGCGTCAATGAACATCTATGAAAAACGTCTATACACAGGTATATACTGTTGCCATGGTGATGTGGTTGGTCTAGTCCAACTGAAAAACAGAGGGGTGTAAAGTTTATCAATGTACCATTCCATAAATATGGTTTAGAGCTGAAAATTTTATTTTTTAGACTCCTCCAAATTACACAGATTGCATACATCAATGTAAAGCAGGTATAATTAAATTTTGAAATGAAACCATCTACATTGTAGAAAAAAAATTGCATGAAAAAAATACTTTTTTCCACAATATTTTCTGAAGTAAGAAATGACACACGAGATATAGGTACAGTACAGCATACAATCAACATTTCATTTAATCCATATGACGACAACAACTCTAAATCTACAAGAAATTTGACTGTAAATCTACCTTTAAGTCTACATAATACTCTATCAGCACTTCTCCTCAATGAGATCTATCCACTTGTGAAATTTTATGATTCTAGCTGGCAAAGTTTTGGAGATATGCTCGGAATAAAATTTGGCCTACAGACCGACCAACTGACCCACCGTTAACTGCAGAGCAATATACCCCCTCTTCATCAAAGTGGAATATGTATCCCATTGAGGAGGATAAAAGTCACTCGCCCATGTCCAATCTTTAATAGACCTACTCTTGTGTTAAGGATGAAATCGTATATGAAAAGTTTTAGAAATTATACCCTGCTTTGCATATGCTTATACATGTAAAGCCGGGTATAATTTCAAAACATTCACAGATCATGACAATATGGTAAGTATGAAATACCTAAGATGATACCCTGCTTTGCATGTGCACATTCATGCAAAGCAGGATTCCAAACATTCACAGATTATGACAATATGGAAAGTATGAAGTACCTGTGTAGCCTCAAACATGGTGTTGGAGCCGTGGACACTTTCTGGGGAACTGAAACCCCCTGGTAACACCTGTCATGAATATTCATTATTAGCCAGGGGAGGTCACTCACATTGACCTTTCCTGGGTACCAACAGTTCTCTCCCTTCTTATTGTGGCATAAAAACATATCAAAACCTTCAGATTCTTGCTTTCAAACATACATTTCTACTTAAAACAGTATAAGTTAATACATTCAAATAAGCAAAGACATACCAAAATATTGATTTGACAATTACTAGAGACCATTTATCATATATGTTATCTTAAATACCGAGCCTTGCAGTAAAAGATCAACATCAGTTTATGAAAATCAATTTTCATTCAAACTAAACATAAGTGCATTTTTGTTTTCTTTGTATCTTCCGATTTAAAAAAATTATTTTTTTTAAGTAAATAAGAGTACCTGTAACTTAAAACATGGTCAAAATAAAATCAACTTTAATTTAACAGAGATCAAAGAAAGTGATGAACTTTTCAAATTTCTACTAAGCCGCATGGCAGGGGAATCAATGTAATCTTGTCATTATGGCATAGAAATCAGTGGTTTCACAATCATTTTTTTATCAGGTACAACGAGTTATGTTGTATCAATCTATTTAAACAATACCAAATTTTAGGCTGTTCCAATATCAAAGGAGTTACAGTCAATTAATTCTAGTTGATGAAATCGTGAAAACATTTGAATGTTTTATGTACTTATTGTTTTAGTATAGTTAATAATGAAGTGATTGCTTGTATTCTGCATCATTATTCAACTTACAGGGTATTGCTTAGCTGTGACGTAATTTGGATAGTTTACTTCTCAATATCTTTGGTTCTTTCAAAAGTTGAGTCTGCTATTATAGTTAACGCTTTTAAATAGTGGTACCCTAAAACCAAAAGGATTTACGTGCTTAAGAGAAAGTGAACACAATCCAATGTATGGTTACCAAACCCTCGTAACTTCAGCTTGGACAAGCTGAAGTTACAAGGGTTTGGTAACCAATCTACTAGTTATCTATGGCAACTATCCATAGAAATAAGTTCTTATAAATAAAAGCTGATTTTCCTTAACTGTTCGTACTTAGGCTCCACCCTGTCAGGGCAATAGTCATGGATAATAACATGTAATATCATCATTATCCACGATTTTGTCCTACATTTTCTCTTACTTCAGGGATTGTGTAGGAATGGGGTTAGGGACCCCTCAACCAACTACCCTTTCTTCGTACCAAAAATATATGTTGTTACTTTATGCGAGTTGTCACTAAATAGGGGCAATCACTCACGCAAGTTTGATTATACATATAATGTTTAAATTCAAACTACTTGAGCCCAAAGCTTAATAATCATTGATTCCTATACAATTATCGATACATTGCCACAATAAGAAGGGATGAATCATCTAGTTTAGCAACACCACTCCCTCCAAGTTATGTTTTCCAGTTAATTAATCCATCAAGTTCCAACAAGCTCCAACACCATTTTCCTAGTCCAGTTACTATATACTGTCCCAAATTCCAACATTTAACCCTTTCCTGTTTTACAAAATTTTAGACCTGTCCAAATTCAAAGGTTTTGCAGACGAAAATTTAAAATGGATTTAATTTGAGAAATAACCATTCAGTAGGGTAGAAAATAGTGTGGAAAAAGAAGAAATTGCTTGTCAGAAGCAATTTCTTCTTTTTTTCACAATTTTTTCTCAATCATAAAATCACAGGCACGTAAAAAGTAGGGATTAAACAGCAAAGGGTTAAACATGCAAACTTTCATGTATCTTGTCTTATTACAAAGAAGATGGTTGTTTGTTTTAGTGTAAGATCAATTTATACATTATTGAGAAAACAATAAAGCTATATTTTCACCAGTGAGAGCCACAAGTTAAAATACAGCTTTTGTTGTTCTCGAAATGAAATATATATCGATCTTACAGGAAAACAAATGATTGTTCTGTTTCTGTAATGCAAAAATGGGGCAAAATGTGAAAATTTACTTAAAGCTCATCAATGTTCACATGATTGCTCTGGAACATTCATGATGACATCACATATTGGGCTCTGCTTGGATAATGTCAGACAAGGGTGAAATGAATGAAAGCTGGTACAAGTTTTTGATAATTTCACTGGTTAGATAGCGAGGTTATCAAATGATAATCTACTGTTTTTTGTCAAAAATCCACCCTAAAGTCAGTCTGAGAAAATATTGCATCCATACTAGCAAACCATAATGATATTTTAAAACTAAAGCAATTTTCTGTTTACTCTGTAATTTGTTTGAACTTAGACCAGTCTTAAAAAGTGTTGTCTCAAAATGAGTTCCATGCAGCCTACACCATCTTCTATGCCATATAAATCTCTGGGAACAGATTAGTTTTAATATTCCATTACATTTTGAGTTATTATTAAAATTATTCAAAATTCAATTTTTAAACATTTGACTTCCGATTCAATTTATTACCTGTGTTGTGGCCTCTTTCATAAAAACATGCACTTTTTTACTTACAGGTAACTAATTCATATGCTAAAACCCTGTAATAATGGTCACATGGTCCCTTTTAAGATAATTGGTCTTAATTTAATAATGCTCTTAAGTTTTTTAGACTTGATTATTTTTTAATGGAATTTACCCCTTGCTGGGAGTCTTATGTAGCCAAAAAGACCTGCAAAATTTAACCCTTGTCATGCTGAATAAAAATCTTTGCAAAATAAATGTAAAATCAAAGTGCTAAAAGCACTGGAAGTTACCAAATGTAAGTGAGTATTGATTTCAGAAATGCATTGTTTTAGACCTTTCTGGTTTAAAAATGAAATTCAGGTAGTATAAACTAAGATCAGACAGCACATAATAAGCAAGAATATTCGGGGTTCAGCATGACAAGGGTTAAAATTGGATATAAAATGACAGATTTTGTTAGTTTGAAAGAGTTTAAATGCCGCCTTTAACATTGTTTTAAGTCATATAGTGGGGTCTGGAGCACCTAACAATTGATTTCTGGTATTTCTCGCATTGAGATTGAATTTGCAACCTCAGAATTTACAGTCCAACATGTTTCTGACAGAACATACCCGGATCTACTTCTTGCATAATCAAAACAATTTCTATAAAACATCACATACATCGTACCACCAAAACCACTTGACATATTATTTGACCAAATGCAGTATCTTCAAGTGACCCTGACTTTTGTCTATGAATAAATTAAGGTAATCATAAGCTGGGATACTGTAAATTGATTTTTTTCTTATAATTTCAAAATAAACCAAATTTTCAGAACTTTATCAGAGAGGCACACAGTAAACTAGCGAAACACAACAATCCTAACCCTTTTATACTCTACCACTCTTGATGCAGGGAAATAAAAATAACTGGTACAATGGAGTTTTAATGATGTTAGTAAGACCGTTAATTTCCCCCATTAACCCATTAATTCATCATAATTTTGTCAGTTCAAAGTCATTGTATGTTAATGAAGCTGCCTATATATTGCACACTTGATTGACCACCTTGTTCCGTCTGAATACATATGTAAAAAGAGGGGGGATTCTGACAATTGGAACTTTTTATGTGACCTGTCATGCATTTACCCTTATCCTGTTATTTTTAATTTTGTTTCAAACAAATGTTAATCTTTGGGACACAGTCACTATAACCGGTCAACTTATGCGTAAAAAATCAGAGGAAAGCAGGCAGTGTAGACTGAGATCAGACTTTGCAGTCTGATCTTATTCTATACTGTCTGCAAAGCTTTTTGAAAAGCAGGAATATGTAGTGAACAGTAGGAAGAAGGGTTAAGGAAATGTGAGAAGAGGAAATCTTGGTTAAAATGCATGACCTTTGTAATGTCATCAGAATTAAATGTTTTGGGGATTTTTCCTCTTAGAGCAGTGGACATGTAATAGTTCCACATCGTTTCTGAAGTCATGAAGTTAAACAGGGTTTACCAAGGTTTCTTAATGATTCCATTAGGAAACCTTGGTTAACATTGTGAACGATCTTTTATTCCAAAATGTTGCGGAACAATTAGGTGTCCAATACCTTAATGTAGAAACAACCTACCCTGCATTCAGGATAACAATATGTGGCAAACATTTTGCAAATTTTACCCACTTTGCACACAAGTGCATGTGCAAAGCAAATTTAATTTCATAACAGTTTGTTTCATTATCCCATACACAGGGCTGATTTAAACAATTTCACTGACTGTAGGTGCTTGATGAGATTACCATAACCAATGATCAGGTCAGCCCTGTTTGCATGCATTCAAGGCTGTCATGCTGTTTTATGTGATACAATAGCTACACAAATAGAGTATTTTGGATTTAAGATTCAAATACTTGCATAAATCCTATAGTTTAAGGACTCACTTGAAAAGTCAATATTACACAATTCAAATGCATACCCAAAATGCAGAATTTTACCAAGAAATATAGATTTTAGACTGTTTTTATATCCTCTAATCTCCACTTATGTGAGATTTTGAGCAAAAAAAACCCCTTCATCAAAAATGCTTATTCTTAGGTATTATGCAGCCATAAGCCAATATAACAGATTAGTTTTAACTTGCGTTTTTTTCTGTTTTCTCTGTTATTCTTTTCTTTCTATCTAATTCCATGATAAGGACATTTTATATCACAATTGATAAAATTTTTAGATTTCAATTACTGGCAGATATAGGTTTTAAAGAAGTATTTTAAATTTTGTTTAAACCAATTCATTAATTGCCAATTTTTCTGGCCCTACATGTTCCCTATACTCACTGAGGTGTCCCCTCCACTGTAATAATTATCACCATTCATACCCATCTACACTGCCCCCTGTCCCCTATACTCACTGAGGAGTCCCCTCCACTGGTATAATTATCACCATTCATGCCCATGTACATGGCCCCATGTCCCCTACTTGTCCCCTGTACTCACCGAAATGTCATCTCCAAAGGTATAATTAGCCCCATTCATGCCGATCTACATAGGCCCCTGTCTCCTACTTGTCCCCTATACTCACCAAAATGTCATCTCCAATGGTATAATTATCACCATTCATACCCCCCCCCCTCCCCTACTTGTACCCTATACTCACCGAGGTGTCCCCTCCACTGGTATAATTATCACCATTCATGCCCATGTACATGCCCCCCTGTCCCTGCCCCGTCAGTCCCGCTGTAGAGGTCATGTTGTAGCCCGAGGCGCCCGGTGGTAAAAATGAGCTGCCTTTAAACCCATGTGTTGACGAGTCATCTGAATCTCCATCACCAAAATCTGAAATAGAAAGTAAACATCTAAATCAAATTATTTAAAAGATTATCATTGGTAAATTTTCAACAAATAAGTTTTTTTTGGTCAAAGTGGTTTGTTGTTGCTACCAGATAAAACTATTGACACCAACGTTTATTAAAGACAACAATTGGTTAATTTTTAATCAATAGATATTTTCAGCAAATCAATTGAAACAACAACCAGGATAAGCTGAAACTACTTTCTGGGTAAGGTTTAACCTATGGTTAACACCTGTGACCCGTCACACGAAAAGGGACCATCCTGGAATTCTGTGAAATGATTTATTGAAAAGGGGATTTGATCCAGGATAGGTATACCAGAATTCACATTTCAAAATTTCATACACTGGAAGGTAGATTGAAAGTTCTAGATTCAGAAAATAGACACGGTGCAAAAAGTTTCGACCCTAGTCAGTCTGCGCAGTCCGCGCAGACTGACAAGGGTCAACACTTTACGCACTACCCAGATGGTCCCTTTTCCCGTGATGGGTCACATATATAAAACTGGGCCGAAGGGCCAATACAAAATGATAGTTCAGCAACACTTTTTTAAGTGCCCGTATATCTGAGGTGACTGACAAGTTTTGCACTGAGCCCTTGAATTGTTAGTATGTATTGAAATAATCGCACATAAGTTGACTTAACTTGAAATAACAGCTCAGATTTTGAGGTTATTATACAAATTATAAGTACTGTATTTATCCTAATAAATGTTCACTTCCTATAGATAGCTTCCCACTAAGATATAAAGATTTTTTTTTAAATTCAATGTGATTTTGTTTTAGGAAATACATGTCATCCTAAAATTACATGAACTGTAGTTTTAGGGCTCACCCTGGTGATCACTATTTTTTTCCAATGGCTAAAATTACAAGAATATGACTATAAGACTTTTTGATTGCTAAAAACACAGACTAAAATTTGAATGTAATTTTGCAGAATAAAAAAGATACATTTTGATGGCCAGAATCATCATTGACAAAATTTTGTTTCAAACAGAAGCTCATCTATTTTTTTCTATTTAAGTGTGTGTGTAGCATTTGGAATTGTTTATTAGGACAAAATCAGTTATATCACAACCTGCATTTTAAGATAGAACACCTGAAATTGTTCTACAACATTTCTGAAATCATGAACCTAATCATTATTAACCGAGGTTTCCTAATGATTTCAATAGGAAACCTCAGTTCACTTTATGAAAGATCATGCGTTCTGAAATGTTGCGGTACCATTACATATCCACTACCTTAATGACGAGATGTAAAATATCATTCTTTTAAAGTGAAAGCTCGATAATCCAATTCCTTTGATGCAAATACATAAACAAACAATTATGCAATTAAAATTTGAAATATGGTTCAAATTCATAAAGTTTACTTGACCAAATAAATGCTTAATAATTTGGCATAATTCACATTCATTTAATTGAAATTGGCAATAATTAACATGGTTATAAAGAAACTTAATAACAAAAGTAAGAAATACAGAGGAAACAATACAAGGTTTAACATGCTCCAATACAAAGACCTACAAGTTTTCACCCATATACCTTAAGTTAAAAAAGTTTAAGGTCACTTTGAACTAGTTGATTTTCAATCATTTGAGGAGAACTGAGGTTTTAACCCTCGTCATGCTGAACTCAGAATATTCTTGCTTTAGCTTGAGGTAAACACAAAGATCATTGGCATATATGTGCAGTCAGATCTTAGTCTATCCATCTTTATTTTCCATTCTACCCCAGAAAGGTTTAAGAATTTTTTTTTTCAAAATTATTCTTTAAATAGTAAAATCCAGTAATTCAAGCACTTTGAGTTACGTGCAATTTTGGCAAAGATTTTATTCAGCATGCCAAGTGTTAACAAGTTCATACAAAAGAGAGTACCGGTGACATTCCTTCTTTATATTTATATAATACTAACACGAAGCCTAAAATCTTTTCATTAAGATATTATTGGTGTGGACTTGAAGGTCTTTCAGGATAACCAATCAGGCCATGTATATGTGTCAAAATTTAAGGGGATGATAAAATTGTTATGTACGGTAAAGATAATTGATTGCTTGCTTGAAATATCATTGAAATTTGAAATACCATTTTAAATTGCCTAGAAGATTTTTATTGTATGCACAAAAACAATTCCTACTTCATAAGTACACTAATTATATTGATCAGCAATGTTTGGTTTCTTCCAGACAATACATTCAGAAAATAAAATTTCTGTTTTGAAGAATAGTTACATTATGACAGTTCAAGCAATTTTTTTGGACAGCATGCAAAAGCTTTCAGTACATTTTATCATTTTATTGAATTTTCAAGATTGTTTTGTTAAATAGACTTTGGTGAACCATATTTCTTGACCAACTTTTTCAATTCAATCTTATGTTAAATCACAGGATTATCTTTATAACTGTACTTTTTAGAAATTTTCTACATTTAAGGATTTTATCAGTGTCGCAGCATTAAACTAGGTTTCACAAAGACTTCTTTCAAAATATTAACAACATTTCAATTGCTCAGATTGAAACGATTTTAACAGCCTATAATGTATAGGCAGTTAGAATGGTTTTGAGCTGAGCCATTGACATGCTATGTAACAAAACATCAAGTTCAACCACAATTTCATCACTAGGAAAAAATTATGCTGTTTCACAAAATGTACTAAAACACTATGTGTTTTTTCCCACATTGTTTTGGGTCTCAAAAAATAGCCCAACACTTTAAGACTATGAGGTATATGAGGATTATTTCATTTTCATGCCATGACTTGAAAGGTTAATCAGTGGAGATTATCATGTCAAACCTTGCACCGAGTCCGAGCCCGTAAGCTGACCATGTTGAGCTGCCGCTGCGGCCGTTTTTGCAGCGTATAAATTAGCCTCTTCCTGTGCTTTACCAATATTCTTCTTGTACCGAATTCTCTTGTTGCCAAACCAATTTGATACCTGTAAATATTTTGAATAAACAATGAATACTTTAAAATGATATATTGTCAGTGTGCTCAGCATAAATTCAATGATGCAAAATTACCAGTATTTGTAAACATTTGCAATGATACCTTGCTTTGAATGTATGTATACATGCAAAGCCGGGTATCATTTTAAAAATATTAAGCAAATTTTTCATCTGAAACCAACTGATGGTTTAGGTGGCCCACAAAAATTCACACTAAAAGACTAACATTAAAATGATTTAAAAGCATCAAGTTATAGGAACATTACTGTCATTTTGTACTTGTTACCATTTTTTCTTTTATTACCGATCGAAGTTATTCATCATTGAAGACTTACAATTACCTCAAAATATTTTTGGAAAACAATTTCAATTTTCATAAATGAAATTATCCATAGGGTTTCGACATTTTATGTACACAATTAAAATTGTGCTGGACCCAATCTCTTTTACAAATATTCATTTTACACAGATCCCAGATGGTCCCTCTTGGCATGACAGGTCACATTTGCTATCATTTACATTAATCCTTGTGATGCTGAACCAGGAACAATCCTACTTTGGCTGAAGTGAAACTACTGTGCAGTCTGATCTTAGTCTATGCAATATTATTTTCCTCCAAGGCTCCCCCCCCCCATTCATAAAGAATACATTACAGTGTTTAATCAACCCCCTTTTTTTAAAAAAGACAATTTTTCTTCATGAAATTTATTCAGCACAAAAAGGGCTATTAATTGAATTAAACTTATTTCTGTCTACAGAGTACAACACAATGTATTTGCGGCACAGCAAATAATCTAGTAAAGGTCTAGTAATTATCGAGGAAGATTTTCACAATCTCCCTATTCTAGAGCGGCTGACATGCGTGATTGATGAGAATGGTCTACCATGTCATTACAGAAAATCTCCAGGCTAAACACCCTCATACCGCCCCTTATACACTTACAGGGGGCTTGAATATCACTGATTGTATAGTCAATAGGAAAGCTTAGTGTTGTGACTAAAAGCAGTGACGACATTTCACTGCGCCATTTATCAAATAAAGATCATCACGCTATGTAATTAAAATCTTACAAGCATTATTTTGATTTTTGGAAATGGCTATCTAAATATTTCCTACTTTGATTCCTATTGATATTTTCAATGGCATGGAAGACACTTAAATTCAAAGATTCATGTTTATTGTTTTTCTTTTCATTCTAAAGGGAGGGGGTTTGTGAGGAAATGGGTGATTGTGTATTAAGTGAAACATAACATCTTTTTTTCATATTAAATCTAAGCTTTCAAATGAAGAAGATAATAAGATTATGATAATAGCGTTCTCCCAAAGTCTTTGAAAATCAAATATACAAGCTTTTCCTAACTTGAATATCCATAAAATATTTATAGACTGATCAAATCCCAGGCCATGACCTTAAAGATCTCAGTGAAGTAACCATTAAGATGACCTATTGACCCTGCCCCCTAATTTTGGGTATTGACCCCTCATCTTTAAATTGGTATTGTATGATGCACAAATAGCTCATTTTGCAGACCATGGAGGCAGTGACCCCTACCAGATATCCCATAATTACACATTCCCCACTTCTGACCGATCCTATCATCCTTGTATACAAACAATCACTTACCCTTGCCCGTTTAATGAAAATTTAGACGGGTCCGAATTGGAAGTCAAGTTGCACAACAATGGATCAGCGCAAAACAGTTGTAACTCCCTATATGTTTAAAGGGAGTTACAACTGTTTTGTGCTGAGCCTTCCACATGACAGTGAAATGTACCAAATGTAACTTAATTTGCTCTGGATGGGAGAGGCGGGGATATAGTAGCAAGGGTCCCTACCCCTCCATACTTATACATATACACTGAATTTTTTTTTGAAAAGTGGTAATTGAATATCTGCATGCAAACTGAAATCACTTAAGATGGCTGCAGAAGCTTGAATACAGGTCAAATTGACCTTTGATCACTCACTTTAATTTGTGCATCTGTAAGAGCAGGGATAATTCAAGCTCAAAATTTCACGTGCAAAAAATCTCATTCAGCTGGAACTTATGAGAAATACTCAGTATTCAATGGCAAACCGAACCACATCCTTTGATAGAAAATAATTTTGCAGAGACCACATCCTTTGATAGAAAATAATTTTGCAGAGAGATTTTTCTCTCATTTAGCTAATGTGAATGAAATTTCTGGCAGAAAAACGAGAAAATGTGCGCAGATCTCACCCCCCAAAAAAGATACCTGGAAATAGACAAGAAAGAGCCTTGGATAGCCCTCACCCCCCTTCCCATTTTGAGAAAATAAGTCTTTAAAAGATGTTTTCAATTGATTAGTCAATATTCAAACATATTAGAATTTTGTCTTTAAAGGTATAGACAAAATTGACCTTTGGCCACTCACTTATCTTTCGCATAGACAATAAAGAGCCTTGGATAAAACACCCCCCATCTCCTCTTTTTGAGAAAAAAAAGATTTTAGATCTGTTTTCAATTGATGAGTCAATACCCAAACATATTAGATAACCGTAGATGGTATCAGTGACCTGATTATGTCAGTCATTGTTTGATCCCCCCTTTCACCTGATCGAGATTGAGATCTGATAAACTGCATCAATAAATTACAAACCCCTCAAACATATCCTTACAACACTAGACCCTTATCTCATCAAGTTTAACTGGTAATAATAATATTAAATTGTATCTTTTCAGGAATAATATGAACAATTAGAATGCTAATACCCTGATTTATTTGACCTGAGTTTGACCTCGGAGGTAAAAGTGCTTAAGTAACAATTACTGACATATTTTATTAATGCATTAACAAAATATGTATTACATTCAATACTGTTTGTAATTCATTCCTATGAAAGCACATGCAAAGCCAGTAGAATTAATTAAGATTTTTATTCATCTAAATAGCAGTGCAGATTCTGGTCAATTAACCTGCGCTTTACCCAAAGATAAGTTTCAAGTTATTGAGCTTACTTAGAAATTTACTTCACCCTTCAATAATTTCATAAAAAGAGAATAATCATCTCAGTTACTTTTCTGGTTATGCTTTCTACTAAGTTTTTTCATACAATTACACCGCCAACAGATGCCAATGCTTGGCTGCAGGTGCTTGATAATGTAAACAGTGGAATGGCTCTTACAAAAATACGTTCAGATTTTATCCCCCTTGATAGTCTGGATAACTCTAGTGATGGCAAACACACATGTCAAATTTCATGAACATTTATTCAACAAAAACAGATATGAGTAAGGTTGAATTTTTTCACGCCAACACCAACAACAGTAAGGTCAAGACAATATATTTTGATTTCTCAAAAAAACAGCCGAGCTAATAAAAAAAGAAATTCCAAAATAATGTCTCATGTCCTTTTCAGCTAGGTGGACACAAGAAACAAAATAGTTTTTTACTTCTAAGAATAAGATGTGCATGATAAATTCTAATGCCCCTGAATTTTTTTTTTTCTCAAGTTCAACCTTGATAAATAACCTTGACCATGTCAGATTACCTTCACATTCTAAGAATCAAATTAAAGATGAACCTATATGCCAAATAAGGGCATTGGAAATTGAAATGTTGACATTAATCATCTAGTATAAAACGTTAAGTGCATGTTAAATTTTTGACAATAGACAGACAGACCAACAGAGACTTACTAAACATCCCTCATCTATTGATTCATAGGTAAAAAGAAGAAAAAAACAATTGCAAGGATTGATATAGGGGTTCCTTAAATGTTTTGGCCCAAGTCCTTTCACTTAACCCTTGTCATGCTGAACCCGGAATATTCCTGCCGTGGCAGGAGCTATAGACAAACATCAGTCTGCACATATGTGCAGTCTGATCTTTGTCTATACCACCTATTTTTCCTTTTTCAGCCAGAAAAGTTTCAGAAGTTATATTTTCAAAATAAAATACTGACTCACAAGTAGGAAATACAGAGATTTCAGCACTTTGATTTACACATAATTTTGCCAAGATTTTTTCATTCAGCATGACAAGGGTTAAATATAGACACTGGAAACAGCACATTTAGATGATAAAGATTTCAATATGGAAGAGATAAGATGAGAAGCATTTTTTTTAAACTTCCACAATTGTTGAAGGGTTTATAGATTGTCATACCGGTGATTTATTCAATCTATAAAACAGTGTTCAATGATTTGAATAAAACTGGGACTATAAAATGCATGACTTCTCTGCATTAAAGAGTGGAGAGACCTATTCAAAATGACTCAAACAGTTTCACTCAGACAATGTTATCAATCATCCATCAACCTCATTAGCATAATGGTAATTAACTCTTCATTAGGGCCATAAAATTCACACATAGTCAAATTTAAGAACAACAAGAACCATGTCGGACATGGCCATCCCCAAACATGAAAGTTTGATAGTAAATTGAAGCTTAATAGATTAAGGATTCTTTGGAATCTATATTTTGAACTGTAAGAGATAAGCCCAGGACAAAATCTAAGTCGTTAAAATAACAAAGGGCAATAACTGGAAAAGTATGCAAGCAAGAGTTATAGTTATTGTGCACGGCACTTCTCTTCAATAAGAACTATCCACCTATGAAGTTCTGAGTTGAAAGCTCTTATACTTTAGGAGATATACTCCGTACAATATTTAGAGACAGAATGAGGAAACAAAGGTATACCGGACTGAGACCATTACTTTCATATAATGTGCAGTCTGATCATAGTCTACACCACCTGTTTGCCACTTTAAAACAAGAATTGTCAAGAGATTTAGTTTTTCCAATGAAAATTGACCAACATATGGTACTTCCAATACTTTCAGCCATTTGATTTTGATGCAAATTTTTAGTAAGACATATCCCTCTGTCTAAAAGTCGACATGTAGTCACAAAAATACAGTCAAAAGGGATTGGTTTTTTTCAGTTTTTGATGACAGAGAAAGGACAACTTTGAACCAGACTGGATAAAATGACGAGAAATTTGTAAATTTGTATGAAATAAATATAAATTCAGCAGGTTTAGGGTTAAAACTAAAATGAGCCTGTGCATGACATTTCCAACAATTTCAAAAGTTCGCAAAGTAAAGCTTCTGGCCAGCCTGTGCAACTGCACAAACTGACCAGTATCATCACTATGTGCTATATACGTAGTTAAAAATGGGATCTGAATCCCTCTTCATGAGGTCAGCATATATAATTATTGCATTGTGTTGTTGTCAACACTACTCGATATTTGTACCTCGCGGAAGCATGGAATTGCTGGAAATGTCATGCACAGGCTCAAATATAATATTAAATATTATCAAGCTGTAGTTTTAAGGTATTCGTATTAATCCCACTTACTTAAACAAATCTATATACTTCAATGAATGAGCTTTGGGAATTTGCTTTCAATAAGAGACGATTATGCATGTCAACAACATCCTGAATTTAGAATTAAATGATTTAATATTCAATGTTTTTGTCGACGTCATTGTTGTATCGAGGTGTGAAAGAATGTCACAATCCATCATTATTAAGTAGCATGTACATCACTTTTATAACAATATTTCCCTTGATAAAAATTTATTCGAATTTGTGTCTCGTCACAGGAAAAGGGACTATCTGGGTAGTGCATCAACTGTCAATCCCTAGCCAGACTGCGTGGATTGCGCAGACTGACTAGGATCGAAACTATTCGCAATGTGCTTATTTTCTGAATTTAGAACGATCAATCTACCTTCCAGTGAAAGAATTTTTGAAATGCGACCTCTGGTTGGCCTGTTTTAGAAACAATCTTTTTGCGTGACAGATAACATTTATTCTGTTTATTGGGATCTTGGTATCACAAGCATTCAACCAACCATCACCACACAATCCTGCATTTAGAAAATACTGTATTTTTCCACATAAACGCTCTTTACATATTAACATGGTCACTGAGCTTTCATTAAGTATGCATTTTCTGATTTAAAAAGGCCCTTTTCCCTTTCCTTTAATTTGATGTAAATTTCCTCTAAAAAATCATATAAATGATTGTTAAGAGGAAATTGACATCAAATTAGAGAAGAAGTCTCAACAAGTTTTTAAAATTTAGGCATTTGAAGTGGGTTTTCCTTAGTAAACAAGAGTGCCATCGTCACAAAATACGCCGCCACTTTGCTGCTGTTTCACGAAAACAATTGTAGACACTACTTATTTTGACAGAACCAAATTGAAAATGACCAAGTTTCATTTAAATCAAGACAAAAAGTTCGGAGGAGTTGCCTTCACAAGGCTGCAATTTCAATAAGCCCCAGGCACTAAGTTTTAAGTGGGCATAATTCAGGGAAATAAATGAGCCATAAAATCCTTGATCCATGTACATCTACAAATTATGGTGATGACATGGACCAGGTTTCATTTAAATAAAGATAAAAAAATAAGGAGGAGTTGTGTTCAAAAGGCTGCAATTTCAATAAGCCCTAGTTACTAAGTTTTAAGGTAGCATAATTTAGGGTAAAATTGATGAACCATAAAATCCTTACTTCATGCTCATCTACCAATTTTGGTTATAACATCCACCAAATTTCACTTAGATCCAGCCAGAAACATAGGAAGAGTTGCATTCACAAGGCTGCAATTTCAATAAGCCCCAGAGACTAAATTTTAAGGGGGAATAACTGAGGTAATAAGCCCCAGAGACTGAGCTTTGAAGGGGCATAACTCAGGCAAAAATCAACGAACAGTAAAATCCTTCCTTTATGCACATCTACAAATTGAGGTGATAACATTGACCAAGTTTCAAGAAGATCCAGCCAGAAACTTAGGAGGAGTTGCGTTGACAAGAAAAATGGACCCAGAGACTAAGTTTTTAAGGGGCATAACTCAGACAAAAATCAACGAACGGTAAAATCCTTCCTTCATGCACATCTTCAAATTGAGGTGATTACATTGACCAAGTTTCAAGAAGATCCAGCCAGAAACTAAGGAGGAGTTGCGTTGACAAGAAAAGTGGACCCAGAGACTAAGTTATCAAGGGGCATAACTCAGGCAATAATCAACGAACAGTAAAATCCATCCTTCATGCACATCTACAAATTGAGGTGATTACATTGACCAAGTTTCAAGAAGATCCAGCCAGAAACTTAGGAGGAGTTGCGTTGACAAGAAAAGTGGACCCAGAGACTAAGTTATCAAGGGGCATAACTCAGGCAAAAATCAACGAACCGTAAAATCCTTCCTTCATGCACATCTTCAAATTGAGGTGATTACATTGACCAAGTTTCAAGAAGATCCAGCCAGAAACTTAGGAGGAGTTGCGTTGACAAGAAAAGTGGACCCAGAAACTAAGTTATCAAGGGGCATAACTCAGGCAAAAATCAACGAACCGTAAAATCCTTCCTTCATGCACATCTACCAATTGAGGTGATTACATTGACCAAGTTTCAAGAAGATCCAGCCAGAAGTTTAGGAGGAGTTGCGTTGACAAGAAAATGGACGGACGGACGGACGGACGGACGGACGGACGGACGGACAGACGGAGAAGATGACGCCAATATATGTCCGCCTCCGGCGGCGTATAAAAATGTAGGGGTGCAACTACTAGGGAGGGTGCTATTATCAGTGGATGTAATTCACAGATTATTGACCATCAAATTCAACTCAAGGTATCTTTGAAGACTTGTACATTGTATTTCACCCATTTATGGATATTTAGTTGTTGAGAAATTAAGTTGAAACAAAAAGCTATAGACAGACTGAGTCTGAATGACAAGCTGACTCCTATAAACCCCTCAGATAGTTAGGGAGGGGGGTATAATAAATCATACCATACAACATACAAACATACAAAACATTTACACATACAGAAACATGACCAGGTTTCACTTTTTATCCCAATATTTGGTTCTAGCTCATAAACACATAGAAAGTACACTGTAAAGATCATTATTTTTTAACTGTGAACATACGAAATGGTTTATAGAGGGTCACTTGTAGTTTCCTCAATGCGAAAAATACTTGCAAAATTATGGCATGTTTCTTTAAAGCAACAGATAAGTGGGTGTAATGCCTTTCTATAATCGTTATATATCAATGAATTGATTGATTGAATGGAGTTTAACGCCGCTTTCAACATTATTTCAGTTATATCGCGGCGGTATATATCAATGAAACCCAATGTTGTGGGTACTCATTCAAATTGTCTCAATGAGACAATACCAATGGGTACCCACAACATATGATTTGAGCAATCATTATCGAAACTCGAAACATTTTAATTTGAAATAAAAAAACGCCCTCCCTTATAATCTGTTGTTCTGATAGATTGTCAAAATATTCTTTCATTCAATTGAGATTCTCTTGAGTACTGTTATTTTTTGCTTATTTTGCTACAAAAATCGAAGATACTTTTCGTTCTTCACAGATAACAGCCTCTCAATAAGAATTTTCAAATAAAACAAATTTATTAAGAAAATTGAAAAAGATCATCATATGAAAGAATCTTCAGATTTCAGTTACTGTTCCTTAATTTCTGTAGAAAAGGACACTTCTCAGAGGACAATTTATCAGCCAGCTTTAAACATTTAGAATTTGAATTTGTTTTGTTTGAATTTGGTTTTTCATCGCTTTCAACAATCTTTCAGTTGAATCGCAGCTGTTGGAGCACCCAACAATGGATTCCTGATATTTCTCACACCAGTACTGCCATTACATCCTTTTCTAGCCTCAAGCTCCTAACTGACATAGGTCTATGTTTGTCAAAGGATGAGCACTGCTGTTGGGGATTGAACCAAAGACCTTTAGATTGATGGTCGGACACACAAAATGTTGACATAACAGCTTATAAAGTGTTGTATGTTCATTGCCCTAATTTCAACTGACATTGCACATTATATTGTCAGTGTTCTGCTAAAATCTTGTTTAAAGCAGTCGTTACGGGATTTGGGTAGAAAATTGACGATAAATATCTTCAATTGACCCTCACTTCCATTTTGTATGTAAGAAATTCATCCTAAAGAGGCCCATACATAGTCTATATCATTGACAACAACATTGAATCCATATGTACTGTATTTCTCCTAATAAACGCTCCCAGGAGCTATACATAACATGGTCAGGACTCAGGAGGCTCTTATTCAGTATGTATTTTCTGATTAAAATGTCATTAAACTAATGTCTTTAAGGCCCTTTTCCCTTAAATTTGAGGTAAATTTTCTCTAAATAATCATATAAATGATTGTTTGGAGGAAATTTACATCAAATTAGAGAAGAAGTCTCAACAACTTCTTAAAATTAAGGCATTTGATGTGGGTTTTCCTTAGTAAAATATGTAGGGGTGCTACTATTAGGGAGGGTACTATTATCAGGAGAAATACTGTAGCTCAATTTTGAATATTGTCCACTAACAACCATTGAATGACAATATAACTGATCCTAGGATGACCATTTTTGAAGATTGGTTCAATGTTATTTTCAATATTATTTATCATGTAAAGGCCACTTTATAATCCCCCTTCCTATAGAGGAGAACTACAGAGAAGTTTGATAGAACATTCTCAAGTCATGTAAACTTACTATCTGGGCCCCAGAGGTTATAAGACTTTTCTCAATTTTTTAATCTAAATAAATGTATGAAACTAAAAGATAATATTAATAAGTTGTTATTTATAAAACATATTAAAACAGATTTACGGCTTAAATCCCAAATTGAAATTTGAGAAAATTTTGAATTGAGCCTGAGAAAAGATTTACAACTTCTGGCCCAGATCATATTTGCTTAATGTTTACCATGATTTTAAGACCATTTCAAGAAATTTGCCTACTCTATGTCACAATACTCCTATTTTATTTCTTTCTAGATGAGCTATCAAACTTATTCTCATTAAAACCTTGCTAATACATTTCGTAACAAGGTTATCAATAGAACGCATTTCAGTGAAACCTAGCCAAGTTTGTGTACGACGACAGACACGTAGAAGGACCGACCTGTGAGACGGTAATTTGACATTTGCGCGCCAATTCCTCCTTAGCCTCCTCGCTAGGATAAGGGTTACTCAGATGAGAATAGAAGTACTCATTAAGAACTTCCGTAGCCTGTTTACTAAAATTTCTTCTCTTTCGCCTGTACAGAAATAAGGAGTATAACTTGTAACAAACAAAAATATTGTGACTTTGTAAAATGAGTCTTCTTACATTTAATTAATGTGTTTATATAGTCAGTGTTAACAAAGCAGTCAATAAGATTTATTCTTTGTTTAAAGAGGTAGGTCCTCTAGCATATCGAGGATTTAGTGTAAAAGTGTACTAAGTGTATATACAATGTATATACACTTAGTACTCTCTTGCACTGAACCCCCAATATCAAAACAAGAGATTGTATCTGTACAATAATTTGTTATACAGAACAAGCCAGAGATAAAGAATTTTCCAACCACTAGTTGCTAACCCTCTGCCTAAAATTTGGTGTTCTAAATTTTTTGACAAGTAAACTTATTAAGTCTTAGTAAGCAAAAGTACATGGTACTATAATCAAATGCATGAAGACCCATTTTAGCATGTCACAGCTCATGTATAATAAAGTTATAACCGACCTGGGACACTGTTATTTGACATTTTTGGGCTAATTCCTCTTTTGCCTCTTCGCTAGGGTATGGATTACTCAGGTGTGAATAGAAGTAATCATTTAGAATTTCTATTGCTTGCTTACTAAAATTTCTCCGCTTTCTCCTGTACACAAATAATAAGAATTTTGTACAGAAAAATTAATCAAGTTCAAGAAAAGAGGATGTAATGACAACTAAAATCTTGATTTTCTCATACATATGATCGGTTCCGCTTTAAACAGTTGAAACTTGCTATAAAAGTATAGGCAGTTACAACTGTTTTGTTCTAAGCTGTCAAAATTATCTTTTTTTGTGAGTACTCATTTGGATTGTCTCAATGAAATGGTTCGAATGAGTACTCACAACATAAGAGCCTGTGTGTGAGATTTCCAACAATTTAAAATATGCGCAAAGCAAAGCCTCTGACCAGCCTGTGCATCTGCACTGTCTGACCAGAGTCTTCACTATGCGTTTAGTAGATAGATTAAGGTCTCAAAGTATCTGTAGACCATCAGGTAACTTAATATTTACAGTATTTGGCGTTTTACGCTACTCAACATTGGCATCTCACGAAAAAATCTAATTATTGGAAATGTCACGCACAGGCTCATATGGTTTAATGCATAACATTGAAATCACACCCTCTATCTGGAACTCTATGAGAATAGTTCATTTTTGTTGAAACTGTTATTAAACAAGCAAATCTAGAAAATAATATTCCCTGCCATAATTTTTGGATTTTTATGTTAGTTGTTGGTAGTAATTTGTTACGGTCATTTTCCTACAATTAAGAAATTTCAGTCACATATTCATGAGGAACTAATCATGTTTTACTACACATCCTTGGCTAAGACCATTTAGATCTGACAAATATCCCGCATTATCATGATTTATATTTTGCAAGTCATTCTTCGTGAAACAATCCTGACAATCACATTCGTAAATTGTAAATGTTTTATTTTACAGATACAATTTTATTAGGAACTTATCATGTGTAACTACACATCCTTGGCAAAGACCATCTTGTTCGGATAAATATCCTGCAGTATTCTTATGACAATTTTCTGAGTCATTTATTTGTGAGACAAACCTTGACTTGTTTACAGGTACTATGTAGAATGAGATTGATAGATGATCATGAACATCAAAGAGAAGCAAAAAATTAATTCAGTTGCAAATGAAATATTCACAGAGCAACATTATTGTTGTCCATAATTCTTGATAGATATGTTTAAGTTTTTATGTTTCTTTAAATAGCAGATAAGAATGTTAACAAACAATCTATTGAAACACAACATATGGATTTAAGGGCTCATCATTTGGGAGTTTTCATATTCATGCATCATACTATGTTCAGCTTACAAATTACAAACCAACATGTTAACCTGTCCAAAGATTGTGGCAAAGAACATCTAAATAAACTACTTTATATTCTCCAGTCCTTGGTGTTAACCTTTAATAGGGGCAAAATTACTCAAATTTTGCATGAAATGAGTATTTTATGCTTTATCAAATTTGGTTAAAATATAATAAGATAATTAAAGAGTTTTGTCAAGTTAGAACTGATCCTAAATTCAATATCTGAATTAAGTAAAGAGCAATTAAAAGTTTAATTACAAAGCAAACAGTAGAAGATTAGTTCTATGTATTTCAAATGAAATAAATTTGACAAATGATATCTTGGTTTAAAGCAGAATTCTTGAGAGGAAACAAGACAGTCTTTGTGCATTTATCACTATCTGGTTAATGACAGACTTTGGAAAAAGCGTAACTCACATTTAAGGTGGGCAAATGCTCACCAAATTTATGTTTAAGCGAGTTTAAAGTTTATCCTGAAATTGTAAATTTTATATTATATTATCACAACAATGAATGTACCTGGCATCTAAGAATCGAGATCGTAAAATCATGACTGCTTCACATGTGCTCTGTTTCAGCTGCATCTCAATTGCAGCAAACTTCTTCCTGATTATGCTGACCATTCTCTCAATCTCCTTTGGAGCTATTGGACGTGTTCGACTCTGTTCTCGTAGAAGATTGACAACATGTGTTGTGAACTCGCTACAGGCCTGGAAGTATATTACATGTTCCAATATATATCTTTTTCAAGCTTAATTTGTGACTGCTGTCATTTGCATGGATTATTTGATAGTGTTAAGGCAAGCTGTAATCACATGCAGTTTTTCCATTCAAAATAATAAAGTATCAACAATTTACACATTTCAGCATTAATACATACGGTATGTTGTAATATTTGTGTAATTTGAAAATCTCAATATTTGCCAAATTCTTTAAAATGTGTAAGGGCATGCTAGAACCACCCACGCTAGCCAAGCCTTAGGCAGTCTGAGGTTTATGATAAAAAAATTCAATTCTTTCATAAGTAAGAGTGCTGCAAACATGATTCAAATATTTCAATACTGGAATCTGTAATAATTCAAGATATCATTTAGTGATTTTGGAAATAAATCTAACTTGCCTCCACAATAGAAGTTAATTCTTTACCAATGATGCTTTTTATGGTAGATTTTGTCTCTAGATCTAAGACATACAATAATGACTAATTTTTCATAAACATTAATTCTTATAATTTTAAACATTTTAACACTAAAGTCAGTAACCTATTTCCATTGTCATTATCAATTTCAGCTAAAACTGCATCCCAATTTAACCAAGCTTAACATACATTATATGAGTCATGCAGCCGTTCCAAAGCTAGTAACATAAATCTAGCAATCTCAAATAGGTTAGTGAACACTGCAATACTTGGTTGATTTCCTTTTTTAGAAATATACGTGTATATTGTAATATTAAGATCTTTGTTCAATGTAAAACCCATGTCATTATAGAGAAAACTGTTATAAAATGTTTGTTTTTCTTCCACATAGAAATATGTATTTGTTTCATCTTTTCAATATAGTTTCAACTAAAAACATAAATTTCTTTAAATAGAATGAAAATTTTGGTTTATCAAAACTTGAGAAGCATGAAATATTCTCATTTGTTTTTCTTACATCAACAATCATCCAAAAGCACATGAATTGATTAATTTAATCAAATGTAAGCAACAAAAATAACAAGATATTTTCCGCTTTGCAACATTTCTGGTTGTAAATCTATCTATTTCTTTCAGCTGCTAAAAACAAATGGTATAAATACGGTTAAACAAATTAAAAACATTCCCAATAAGCCCAAAACAGCAAGCATCCATAACCAAATCAAGTCAAGACCTGTTATAAACCTATACACACAGTACATTTTATCATGTATCTAAAATGGCAAAATAAATAGTTTGAGATTTTTTTTAAAATAGTTAAGGCTTTGCATGCAAGTTCATACACTTTCATATTGGAAAACATGGCTGTTTCAATCTATTTGATTTTACCTTTTGCTCTAATAGAATTTAGCAGACTAAAGTCAGTTAATTTTTATCACAATTTCTAATCATACATTTTTCTTGTGTTAATTTTGATCTTTCAACTTTGTCATTATGAGTATAAAATTGCAAATCAATGGCTCAGTGCAAAAACGTTGTAACTGCCTATATGTTTATAGGCACTTTCAACTGTTTTTTGCTGAGACATTGAAATGATTTCAGATATTACCAGTAGATGCAATGTGTGCAAGTTTGACCAAACCATCCCAATTATAAACAATCAAACAATAGATTTAGACAGTAAAATCCTTATATTTCTTAAAATTATTTGCAATTCTTAATGCTGTGAAATAATGAATACATATGATGTATCTTTCTTTTCATTTAGTTTAATTCTAAGTGTTTCCAAATTCTTTTCAAATAATGTTCTAAATCTTTGTTTTCAATTTTTTTGCCCATTCAGATTTTTAAATACAAGGAGTATCTCTTAAACCACTAAACTGACAACTCAGATTAGTTCAAACAATATTCTTTTGTTTGCTTTCAAATCTTTTCATAAGTATAATTCCAAGGGCCATGACTGTGTCATTGACAAATAAAGTTTTTGAAACATCTTTTCTAGCTCTATGACAGGTCGTTCACTGTCTAAATCATAAAAATTCTTGTAAAGAATGCCTGTGAACTCTTGCCATACTGAATAAACCTCTATTATGAGATTTGAGGTAAAATAAAAGTGCCGAAGGTACTTGAATCTCTGATCCTGGGTCCCGTCTATTTTTAGTTGTGTGTTTTCATCTCTTTGTTAATCAATTTTGTAAAAAGACCCTGGTATAAAAGCGATTAAAAGGTAGTGTAGCCAAAGATCAAACTGCACAAATAGTATGTGCAGCCCTATCATTGTCTTTGCCACCTGCTAAAACAAAAATATATCATATTCAGCATGACAAGGCTTAAAATACCATCAAAACAAGAACACTGAAAACAAGAGCAACACGTGAATGTGATGATCAACATACCAGCCCAATCTGTTATCAACTCACACCTCAACAGTACCAACTCTCCTAACAGAACGGAACATATTTTACATCACCTCTGCCTTTTATTTAGGACATTTTCAACTATCAGTATTGGCACTTAAATTTTGATAGCTTAGTGTGTAACAGTTGTAACTCACTATATATATAGGGAGTTATAACTTTTTCACACTATGCCAGCATAATGTGATGAAAATGGTCAGTGTTTGATACTACAGAATGAAGTCAATAGTTATTTAAATGAACATTTAAGATTTTGGACCCCTTTAAGAAAATCACAAGAAATCAGAAATCACTTGAATTTGTAAGAAAATGTAATAAATGATTGTTTCATAATCCAGTTTTGGTCATACCACCCTGCATTCAGGATGACAAACTGGTGCAGACTGTTTGCAACTAATAACCCCCCCCCCCCTCCCTGCATGCAAGTGCACATGCAAAGCAGGTTATCAAACAAGACTTGTAGGAGCCATAAGGTTATTAAACAATTGCATGTAGGTAATGCATTCTCTTGCAATAGCATTTTAAGTCTTTTGTCAATACAAAATGACAAAATCAATCAACATAGCTGCTAAATTTTCTGTGTCATTTTGATAAGTCAGAGCATTTATACTCTAACTTCACATTCTTCACTGACTTTTAAATGACTGTTTCTGTCTTTCTTCATAGTTGAAAATCCCAATATAACAAATACAGAGATGATTCCTAAAAGCTGTGTCCAACGTCCAGAGAGCATACACCTCACCCATTAACTTGTTTATATATGTATAAGATAGAACCACTACCTGTTCATATTTAGCCATTTCTGTCTGGTATATGTTGCGTATCCGTGCAAGTTTTGCTTGGTAATCGTTATTTTGAAGATCGGTGCTCTCCGAATCAGGCTATATGGAGTACAATATAAGGAAGTAGGCCGGGATATAAATGATAGAATATAGTTCATACAGAATCGCAAGAAGGCAATAAGCTTTTAAGTCTGCTCTAATCAATTTGCTTTCCTTTTCTCTATGAAGAAATTCACATACATGGATGATAAATACACAATGTAAATTTGAATCTTGAAAAATTTGATGCAAGTTTTCTCTATTAACCCTTGTCATGCTGAACCCGGAATATTCCTGCTTTGGCAGGAGCTATAAACAAACATCAGCCTGCACATATGTGCAGTCTGAAGTTAGTCTACACCACCTATTTCTCACTTTCAAACCAGAATTGTCAATAGACAAATTTCTCAAAATAGATATCGACCTACAGTTGGTACCTTCAGTGCTTTTGGCACTTTGATTTTGATTAAAATTTTTAGCCAAAATTTATTCAGCATGACAAGGGTTAACCTTGAGATTCATACTTCAATGAAAACAATCAAGAGCAACAACAACAGATGTCTACACTCAGCTGTCTGGTGCTGGATATTGGATAGAAAATCTACATTGAAAAAGAAAGAGCATAATTAACACAAAATTAATGTACAATTTCCTAGCTTGATGTTTTAGGTTGCTCTTTAGAAATATAGCCTGTGCGCTAAGTTTCAAGTGAATGCCTTCGGTAATTCTAGAAATATCACAAAATGTCTAAGTTCTGAGCTACAGATAAGAGGGGGGGGGGGGGGGGGGGGGGGGGGGTAATTTTGGCTTTCAAATTTAAATGTTTCATTATTTCTGACGAAAACCCTATATTGTTTGTACTCACTTGAAACGTCTCACTGAGACGATTCAAATGAGTAAACACAACATAGGGTTTTATTTGGAAATAAAGATTTAAGACTAGCTTCACCTCCTATTATCTGGACTTTTATAAGTTTACACACAACAATTACAACTAGAGAAAGGCTATAGCAGTACCTCAGTTTTTTAAAAAAAGCTGAGCTAAAAAAATCTTCATGATCTAATGGATTTAATTAGATTTTTTTGCATCTTTAGTACTTTTTCTCGGCAAAAAGTAACTGATGATTCAAGATAATCAAATATTATCCTTCTCTATAAAGGGTTACCTTTTTTTATCTGTAAAATCTATATGAGTCTGTTGTCAAAACAATTTGTTTGAATGGGGTTTTACATCGCTTTCAACAATCTTTCAGTTATATCACGGCAGATGGAGCAACTTACAATGGATTCCTGGTATATCTTATACTAGTACTACCATGACATCCTTTACTGGCCTCCAGCTACAATCCCACATAGGTCTACTATTAACAACCCATTGGTGAGAGATAAATAGTGGGAAAGAATGAGTGCCACTGTCAGCACCAAACAAAGACTCTGGCCAGCCTGTGCAACTGAACAGCCTGACCAGAGTCTTTACTTTGCTATTTGTAGATAGATAAGGTCTAAAATTGTCTTAAGACAGTCTGGTAATCTTATTAAAATATGTGGCTGTCTAGGCTGGTAAAAGTGAGCCCTTTTCAGATAATATATCAAATTGTTGGAAATGTCATACACAGACTCATATTTTAAATAAGACTAAAGAAATTTAGTGTCATAGAGAAAAGAAAAGCTATAATAGAACAGACTTGGGTGAACTCATAAATGAAATCAAACTCAAGTAAAACAATTCAAAAGAAAAGTTAAATCAAAGAAGGCTCAAATTGCATCACATATTGAAATAACTAAGTTGTGAGACTACAATCATAGTCATTCAAGTTACAAACAAAAACTAATGTTCATAAATATAGCATACATAAATAATAAAGCATATAAGTTTTCTTAAAGACCATCGACTACTCTAGCTTGTATTATTAACATTTCAAAATCTGAATAGCGGGCTTGTTTGACCCATAAACAAGGGATTTGACCCACAAAAATCTGAAAATCAACTATTTTGATTCCAAAATATTTCTGCCAGGTCAATTTGATCCTCAAAATTTTCAGCATTGTACTGCATCTTAATACTTCAATTCAATAATTTGTTTCTTTCAACTTAAAAAATTCAAATTTCATACGAATCTCTATTAAAGATTCAAAGAATTTAATCAATATAACCAAAAATCTTCTTTTATGATGTGTTCTTTGTATTTTTTTTTGTCATCCTCAACAACACTTTTGACCCTCCAGAAATTTGATTCATAGCAATGGGGTCAATGACTCCCTTAATTGAAAAGCTAACACGTGCCGTGGAATGAAAATCAAAGAGAATTCTCGTACCTTAATGCAGAATCTTAGTCATAGTGAAGTCTTTATATCATTGAAAATTTTTAGAAGGAAATACCTTAAGTAAATTGCTCAGAAATTTAAACTTATTACTACAAAGTTTACTTCACAACATTTCATGCCAAGCATAAAAAGTGTAAGATTTATTGGTTAGCAATAATGAATTTCAAGATAAATAATTCAATACAATTTCTTAATTTCTTTGCATGCAAGACAAGCATTTGATTGTTTATCATCTTCCCTTTTTTTCCTTATATTAATAATTTCAAAGGAAAATATAAGAATACATGCTAAACGTGAAGGTTTACTCCCAAAGTTATTTTTTCTAATAATATCTCCTACAGTATCAAATCTCAGAACATAAAAGCCATGTACTTAGCAGGAAAGAGGTGAACAAAATCTTTAAGGATTTGCAGGTCATCTGCAAACCACATTGTCAGTCAGGCGTTACCAATCTGACATTAAACCTCAGTTAAAGGCCTTAATAAGAAAATTTGCTATCTTTAAAAATATCACCAGTACCAACCTGTTCATATTTTTCAAGTTCTGTATGGTAAATCTGTCGAATCTGTGCCAGTTTTGCTCTGTAATCTGAATGTTCTATGGCACTGTCAGGTTGACCGCCTGCCGATGCGGCTGTGGCGTTGGCGGCGGCAGAAGATCCACCGCCTTTTTCTGGTCCTGCCACACCCTCAGCTATCAACATGTTATCTAACCGCATCAACTGTGGGTCTGGTGGTTCTTCATCATTGGTATTTCTTATGCTTAATACTGAAAGAAATGTAAGAATACAGTTAAACTTGCATTTAGCGCCCACTAATGGGACCAGTTAAAAGTTGATGCTTATGGAAATGGTCCTTTGATACAATATTAAATAATATATAAGACATGTTCAGGGTGTTTAGGGACGCAGGTTTTGTGAGTTGGAGACTCTCAAATCATAAGCCAGGACTCTCAAAACTTTCTAGTGTGAGTCCCATAGGACACTCTGAGGGGATCAACTTCAGAAAAGAATTGTAGACTATTTAAACAGTCTTCAATTCTTTCCTGAAGTAAATCCCAGGGAACATATCTATTCAATAGTTTGTCAACCTTAACTCAGAAAATGTTTCAATATTTACTCAAAAACATGAGGATTGATAAACAGAAATTGTCTAGATTTAAAGCAGGGACCGAAAAGTCTGGGCAAGGACCCCTATAAGACTAAGCATCGAGTCCTTGGGGCCCTGTTATGTTGATGTCATATTAAAACCCTGCATGTTATTTGATAGGATTTATAGATTGTCACATAATTCTTACTGAATCATATGATGTTCAAACCCATAAGAGTCCTCTTATTGTGTTGAGAGATTCTATGATAAACTTTTTCTTTTAAAAATGGCAACTTTATGGAGACGTTGCTAATGGTTAGTGAACTTTTATGATGGTCGCTTAATAAAAGTGGTCACATAACAGAGGTGTTCACTTGAGCAATATCATCTATACAATTATGGCCAACAAAAAAAGAAACCATAAGTAGTAATTGATTCAAAAGCTAATCAATTTGCTGACTTTGAAAAAAGAAAGTGATATTTATTTGTAATGAATAATTTGTTTGTTTTACACAGCAATAAAAGGTATTTCTGCTTCAGTCATATCCTGGTGGCTGGAGCACCAAAAAATGGATTCCTGGTATTTATCTCACCAGTACTACCCTTTCCTAGCCTCAAGCTGCTATCCAACAAGGGTCTAAGATTATCAACCAATAGGTTAAAGACAAAATAGTTGGTAGACACGGGTGTGACTGTTGGGAATTGAACCTTGGACCTTTTGACTGATTGTCCAACTCTCTACCAACTGCGCTATGAGGGCTGCCCATGCAATGTATAGTTCTTCCGGACAAAAGCCTATATGCACTATTTGAAATTGGTTTGAAACAATCTAAATTCAGCATGACAAGGATTAAACAGGTACCCCAAATATCCCCTCTGTCTGAAGCTCTGAATACAATTGACAGGGCTGTGGAAATACGAGTTTTCTCTACTTGTCCCTGGACAAGTAAAAGCCGATTTTCTACTCGTCCAGGATCAAAATGAACTTGTCCGCTACAGAGAAAATAGAAAAAATTGAAAAAAACATTCCCTTTTGATGAAGAAAATGCTGGTATCCAGCATTTTCTTCATTAAAAACAATGTTTTCTACCCTATGATATGAATATTAGGATGATTTCTCTCTTCATTCTTATAAGCAACATTCTAAGATTTGCCCTGGTATTTACTTGTCCTTGGACAAGTGGCTTAGAAAAATTTACTTGTCCGCAAGTACAAAAGCCGAAGTCGGACAAGTCGGGCATGGGAATTCCACACCCCTGATTGAAATCTCCAAGAACTGGGAGATGTAGAGGAGAGATCAATATCCACAGACTTAACAAGTTTTAATTACAATTTGTCAATCTTGGTCTATGGCTCTACTTATAATTAACTTTCTCACAACAAAACCCTAGAAACTGCCTCCCTTATCTCTACAGGGAAACTCTTTCTGCTTAAGTTACTATCTGATATTGGTATCATGTGAGCTTGACTCTAAGGAAACCTGAACTATAGGCCAAGGGTTCTTTTCATGTATAGGCAAAGGGGCCCTGGTCCCCTTATTTTGGGAAAAGGTATCAAAGAGCTCTTAACAAAAAATTCTTAGTTGTGTATTTCATTTGGCTACTGAAATTGCTTGAAAATATTTCACACAAAGATAAGAGCCATGGCCATCCCCAGCCATGAAAGCTTGATAGTAAACTGAAGCCACATAGATTAAGGATTTTTTTGTACTTTAAGAGATTAAGGCTACAAAATTTAAGTCTTTAAAATTACAAAGGGCAATAACTCCAAAATTATGCAAGCAAGAGTTGTAGTTAATGTTTCAAGTTGATAGCTTTTATACATTAAGAGATATCCTCAGGACCTCATTTTGATGATGTGACACTAAATTTCCGGATCAGATGTGTGGCTGATTGATGAAACAGGGCTCGTGTTAGTGTTTGAAATTGGGGAGTCATTGACTCCTCACCTAAGATATTCTGGGGGGTCAAATCTGAATTTTAAGGGGTCAAAATGACAGAAAAAGCAAATCATAAGTAGAATTTTGCATATTTAAGAGTCGCTTTAACTGTTTTGTGTAATGATATAAAACAAGTAATTAATTTGCAGAACTTAAGATAGTAATTTAAGAAAATCTTGGGTATAGAACCAAATTTTGACCCTTAGTAATTCCTCATAAGGGGGTCAAAATGACCCCCTTGTGAGAAAATTTCTAGGGGTCAAATTAAGATATTTTCAGACTTTTGAGGGTCAAAACCCTGGTTTAAGGGTCAAACACGAGCCCTGTGAATGTGTCCTTCCTGTGCAATTATATCTACACTTTTAGACACAATTTTCATACCTCTACCAATTAATCTCTTGTGGCTTTACATGCAAATATTTGTCTACTATACATGATCTGAAGTCATAAAGGTTTGTTTTTCCGTAGGAGAAGCCTTGACATTCAAAGAATCAGTGTTACGTTATATGGACAACGTAAATTTTCAAAATTACAACTATTTGTACTCAGGAAAATTATCAACAATTCTAACTTGGGGGCCCAGGCTAACAAAATTAAATTAGGGATATGGACTTTTTCCCAGAATATCAAGGGACAAAGCCCAAAATCTAGGGGCCATGGGCAACTTGGCCCCTGTTAGTCTTTTCCCTGGTTCTATTTGACTTCTGATACAAAGTAATGTATATGTTAGAAGCTACATGTAAATAATGCCATTTAATAAATTAAGATGTATTCTTTTTTTTTAAAGAATTACTGTCATTCTCCAAAAAATAATTCATAGGAGCACTTCAAAGTTCAAAGGCCATAAAGAAATAGAGGATAATCGTTTGTTACAGTGTAAGATCGATATGTATTTCATTGAGTGAGCAACAAAAGCTATATTTTCACGAGTGGCAGAGCCACAAGTGAAAATATAGCTTTAGTTGTTCACGAAATGAAATATAAATCGATCTTACACGAAAAACAAACGATTATTCTTTTTCTTTAATGCAAAAATGAGACAAAATGTGAAATTTCTAGGACATATTTTCGTAAAGCGTGCCATTTTGCATGTGATCGCTATGCGACGTTCATTGTGACGTCACTTATTTCGCCCTGCATAGATGACGTCAGATAAGATGAAATGCACAAAAGCAGGGTATAAGTTTTTGATAATTTCACTGCTTTTGCGGTGAGATTATCAAGTGATAATCTACCGTTATTTCTCGATAAACCATCGAAAGGCATTAAAGAAAATCTTGTCTTGAACTTCAGACTTCAAAATTAACTCTTAAAAATCTAAATTTCCTAAATTTAAGGATTAAGTTTGTTTTAACAATTATTTAATTTTATGAAATTTGAGGAAAATTGCAGAAAGTTACTTGTGGAATTAAGCCTTTATTCTAAGAAATTTGGGAGAATTCTAACTAAATTTGAAAGGTGTCAGAAAATGATAATGAAACTGGTGGCTTATCAGAAGTTTAGAGGGATTCTACCACCAGTTTATAGGAATATTTTATCTACTCCTTGATAATGTTGTCATTCACAAGTTTTAAATGTTTCATTTGATATGCCCTGCTTTTGTTCCCTGCTGGTTTCCTAAGTTTGTGTCCAAACACACATAAACATACCATGTTGTCTATGCCTCATGGGTTTTTTTTTTACAGCAATATCTACTGCATAGAATTTCTAACCCTTTTCCCTTTTTAATGCCCTATATTTCTTCTTAATCATCATCCACTCATTTTGAAGGATAAAAGCAAAACTATTGTACCTCCCTATTGAATGGCATATACATGTAGTTACTGTACTTTTGCACCTACCCCTCAAAATGGTCAAAAGCAACTAAAAACAAATCAAATTTGTCATGTTAAAGAAACTCAGACTGTGTTTTTTTCCTTTCTTTTTGATAGGGCACACGCATACCAGAGCTAGTGTATGACAATACATGAATCTGGAACACACGAAATGTCCTCAGGCTATAAACTCAACAAACTGGGGAGAATTTCACTGTAATCCATCAAACCCCTGACAGCTTCTCCTATACTCTGCCCTACAGCTATATAACACCAAACTTTTGTCTTTCTTACCATTGTCATCTTTACTTGACAGAATCCTGATGTTTAAACTCCCATGTTAACAAGATTGAGTTTGAAATTGTTTGTTTTTATTTTTTCCCTGAATGTCATACTGGATAAAAAAACTTGGCAAACTGAATTAAAATCAAAGTAGTGAAAGCATTGGATGCACTATTTTTGCTAGTATATATTTGAAAAAAAACAAAAAACAAAACAATCTTCTAATTGAAAATTAAATTATGTGGTATTGACCAAGATCAGGCTGTATCTGTGTACATCTGTGCAGTCTGATCTTTGTCTATACCTTCTACCAAGGCAGGAATATTTCTGTGTTCAGCATGGCAGGGGTTATGACTTAATCTTAGTGAAATGCAACCCACCTTTTTTCAACACCATATCTACATCATAAGAAACTTTACATATAAAATTAATTCTTTTAATAATTCCGAATCCTTAATGGTGAAAGATGTGTTATGCATAAGCCTTAAGGTCAATGTTGAGTAAGAGTATATAAATTTGTGTTGACCTCTTTTATTTCTTTATAAGAGATTAATATGAAACAAGATTCTCTAGTAAACAAATGCAGGAGACAGTTAATTTCTAGTAAAAAGTGGTACATTGTACTTTTATAAGATACATTTTCGAAAGTTGAAAGTTGAAAATTTTCTGTGTCAAAAGGGATAGAATCGAAACCTTGGTTCAAATGTCTAACGAAAGACCCCGTCCCCCCCTCTCCCCTTCCAGGAAAACCTAAAGACAATTCTTTTTCAGTATGGCTCACCTGTTTTTTCTTTGATTTCACACAGGACACTAAATAAAGCTGGTTTCATTCGATGACAATTCAATGTGTGTTTCCTGTAAATAGAGAAATGACGTACAAATTAATGACAATAAATAACCCAACAATCTACAAAGATTTCTTGATAAATTGTCATCTTAAATAAGAATCAAGTAGTAAGAACTTTATGGAGTTCAATAAATATTTTTCTCGATTCAAGAGAATGAGAGTTTCAACTTTAATATAACTAAAAGAACAGATACAGGGGGCATTGCCAGTTTTAAATTTTCATTTCTCATTGAAAGCCTAAGTAATGTTAAGGGCACTCATTTGAATCAATTGGTCTTTTCGAGACGATTCAAATGATTACCCACAATGTAGGATTTGTGCAAGTATCGTTGAAAAAATTTGATTTGAGATCAAAGATACCCCCTCTATCTGTATGTATCTGCGTAAATTCTATCATACGAGTCTATGCGGGACATTTCCAACAAATTTGATGTGTGTGAAGGGCCAACATTAACCAACCTTGACTGCTAGATAGTATAATAAGTAGTTTGCCTAACCTTCTTAAGACACATTTGGATCCTATCTTTCAACAATTCACAAAGTTTAGAACCTGGTCAGACTGTGCAGATGCACAGGCTGGCCAGAGTCTTTGCTTTGAGCACATTTGAAATTGTTGGAAATGCGACGCACAGGCTCATATATGATATTATTCACCATGACATGCATCACCATTAGTCAAGCTGTAGTTACAAAATTTAAGAATTACACATATGATTTTCCAGAAGCTTTTATGTTATAAAAAAGATGTCGGAGCCTGTTTGTGACATTGCAACAATGTCTCGTGTGCCTGAGGCACATGCATTCAGCAGTCTACACAGCCACACTATGGAATAAGATTAAGAGTTACAGACAGAGGGAGTATTTTGGATTTCAATATAAGTTACATAAATTCTATTTTGTGGGCACTCATTAGAATTGTCTCATCAAGACCATTCCAATGAGAACCCACAACCTAGGGTTACAATGAGAAATTTGTATTTAAGACTGTCATTACCCCCTCATATTTGTACTCTTGTAGGAATATTTGCTGACCACCTGATGATGGGTTAAGTCAGCTACAGAGCCCTAGTGTAGACTTTGGTCAATCTGAGTGGATGAATAGGCTGGCCAGAGACTTTGCATTGCACACATTTTAAATTAGTGGAAATGTCACACACAGGCTCATTCATCTGCCTTTAATTTTCCTGCCCATTTTCCTGTCACCCCTGGCTTATACCCCTTATACATCAAAACAAAACAATACACATCTAAACAATTTACAAAGTCATGCATTTTCTAGCACTAGAAATTTTGATTGTACAACGGTATCCATACAAAGACCATGCCAGGGTTTGAAAGGATGCAGGTTTTGTGAGTCTGAGACTCCCAAATAATTAACCAGGACCCTCAAAACTATCTGATATGAGTCCAATGGACTCTCTTGGGATCAACTTAAGAAAGAAATTGAAGACTGTTTAAACAGTCTTCAAGTCTTTCCTGAAGTTGATCACAAAGTAATTATAAACATCCAACACTTCCTTAACCTATTTACAGGGAATAGCTGTAAATACACAGATAAACTAGTTTATTGCTTTTAAAGAAATCATCTTCTTCTAAAGTAGGTACTCCCTAACCTCATGAAGGGACCCCAAAGATCTCTATGGTGGAGTTTTTAGACCCCCTTTTGTTAATGTCACACTAAAACTTTGCATGCATCTCGTGACCTGTGAGTGAAAAGGCAGCATTTTGGCATTGCATAATGTGCTAACCCTAGTCAGACTACAAAGAATGCACTTGGCTTATTGCATTCTACCATCCTGTATAATATTTTTTTAAATGCAATCTGTTAACCTTTACTAGTAGAAGCAATCTTTTTTACACATTTTTGATTTAACCCTTTCCTGTTTTACAAAATTTTGGACCTGTCCAAATTCAAAGGTTTTGCAGACGAAAATTAAAAGTGGATTTAATTTTAAAAATAACCATTCAGTAGGGTAGAAAATAGTGTGGAAAAAGAAGAAATTGCTTGTCAGAAGCAATTTCTTCTTTTTTCACAATGTTTTCTCAATCATAAAATCACAGGCACGTAAAAAGCAGGGATTAAACAGCAAAGGGTTAAACACCAGAATGATGGTCCACTTTTGAGTGATAAGCCACAAATAGTTTCATCAGATCTATTTCAATCCATTTTTTTTGCATATCAATAGACAAATGTTTTGCATAAATTTTACTAACATTGAAAATTGAGTGACCCTCAAGTTGTACACTCCCCTTTTTGGATGGTGCAATGACCTTGCATTGCCCTATTAAATTATATTTCTGGATAATTACGCAGAATCATTTGTGAGCTCACATGGGTATGCTTTCATATGGGTATAAAAGAAAGGACAAAATATGTCAATGATGACAGTGCAGAGTGAAGTGAAGCCTTTTTTCCGAATTATGAATTAATTTAGTGGTGTTTGTTTATTACACATGTACCAGTATGTTTAGCCATAAGGGAGAACATTAACTCATACAAAATAATGGATTCCATCTTTCATTTGGTTTAAAAATTTGAGAAAAATATTGAGAATCACAAAAAATATTCAAACATATTTTATTTTCAATAAAGTGAAGAGTAAATTCTAAAGTGAAGCCTTTTTTCCAAAGAAGTGGTGGTTGATTTTTCCACACATGTATGTATAGCAAGAGAGAGAACATATAAAGCTGTCAGCAGTGGTAGATTTACGGCCTCAACATCCCTGAAAATCAATGGAATGATGCACAGGAGAGTGCTTTCCGATAAAACCTGCACGCAAAACACAGCCTACTTCTATACACATAGACCTATATAAATCTTTGTCTGTGGACACACAAAATGTTGAAATTATAGCTTATAGAATAAAAGCTGTAGCTTAAACAGTCTAGTAGTCCATGGAAGATAGATTTATTCAATCAGTGCTCCAGCTAGGTCTTTTCAGAAGGGCGCCCCGCCCTGCCCTTCCCTGCCGTCGAAAATCAGCGCCCTGCCCTTTTTTCCGTCGCCCTGTCCTAAACTCGTCCCTAAATTGTAGCTCTACATGTCAAACCAGCGATTATCTAAATTTAACGCCTTTTCTCGATCTATCTGCAAACTTTGGCGTGATCGCCCATGCATATAATCAACCCGCGAAGGCCATAACTAATTACAGCCAGTAGAGAAGAAGGGCGGGACTTAAATCAGCAAGTCAACCAATCACAACGCGTGATTCTTTATCGTGGAAGCAGTATCTGATAATCTGTGAATGAAAATTAGCGCGTGCCCGTAAACCAATTTGACAGTCAAAAACAAACAGCGATTATCGAGTAATTGTTTATGATAAGCTATTAACGAGGTTAAAAAGGGGTAATGATCAACCTTTACACCCTTCATAACGAAATTTAGAGTCGTTGGAGGTCTCGGAAGCATATATTTCAATCCCCAAAACCTGTTGTTTATCCCCGTCCGTAACGTGTGTGTTCGAAAATTTCTTCAATTTGACATCTTCGGTACACTTAATTTGAAAAATAAAGACATGCAAAAGCATCACACGTATCGAAAGGACTCAATTAAAGGCAGTAGACTAAGGTTTATTACTGTTGACTGAGTTAGCAAAGTTGAACTTTCTTGTCTGCATGCAGGCCTTTTTTTATGCTGTTTTTGGGGCCGAAATTCGGCCCCAATCCCCTCTTGAAAACATATACTTTTTTCCCCTATTTCAGAAAAAAATTCCCCTATCCAAAAGTCCTCAAAGGGCTTTTCCCTGACTAATAAGATCCTGCATTTTTTACGCATTTTAAATCAAAACGACTCGCACAAAAAAAATCGTCTGCAACACCGGGACACAATCTAGCTGCATTTTTATCAAAAATTAGCTGCCATATACAGAAAGGTAAAACTTGATTTGCAAACCATAAAATCTTGTTCATAAGTAGTTGCCAATCAATTAAAATGCCTTTTAAAAGCCATAAGCCATGTTTTGAGGTTGCTTTTTGACGGGACTGTCAAGTTTGGCAAGCACTCGTCGGCAGTTTTAAAAACACGATTATGGAGGAAAACAATAATTTTTTATGGGGAAAAGTATTAATTAAAAATTCTATGTGGTCTAGAAAATGCAAGCACTTGATTAATTTGGCATTAAAAAGTATAAAATTTACTGAAACAGGTATTGGAAAAGACTGCCCGTCACCAGCCAAACTGTACCAGTTACCGGACAGGTATAAAATTCGGATATGCAATTTATAGATTTATTCAACAGAACTAATCTATGAGAGCAAGAATATACTAATTAATGTAAAAAGACCTTAGAATCCATTAGAATAAACATTCCTCAACCAATTTTCATCCTCAAAAGTAATCTAATTTCCCCAGTTTGTGTTCGATTTTAAATAGCTGATTTTTGTGTTTTATTTACATGATTAATTGAGTTAATTCAGAGACACTTTCTCTGTTCCTACATCTGTTGCTATGACTGTTTCAGAATTGGTTATTTAGAAAGAAGACCTTAAAACAAGAAAGAACACAGACAGATTATGAACATGTATTAAATTTTTTCCACAGAAATTTGATTTATAGTTGATGAAAAAAAGATTTCTTCAGTTAGATAAAAAAAATAGGTAAAGAAAATTTGGGATTTTCAATTACAAAAAAATTCAATACCTTATTAGTGCCTATACATACATCATTAATTATGTATAGGCAGTTGTAGAAAATGTGACTTGTATCCAAATGCAAATATTCATATTTTATTTGTTTAACAATTTTGTGTCTCCTTAAATGAACTAAAGACCCCAAATACTGAGCTTGGGAGGAAATAATGATCCAAAAATGACAAGTCAAGGGAAAACCCTGCCATTATGATGGAAAAAGATTTCTACAATTTCTTGAGGCCAAATAATCATCTAAATGAGCTTACATGCCTTGATCATTGATCATAGTTAAAAATACACAAAAGTCATGACTTTTGATTGATTTTACTATTTTAATATGAAAATTCCCCTCTCTGTGAATTTTTCCCCTTCAGAAAGGACCCGCCACCTTTCCCCTAAACCTTAGAAAAAGGCCTGGCATGTTCAGTAATTCTAATGAATAAATGCAAGTTTGCCTCAGATGATGATGATTAAAAAAAATAAATAAAAAATAAATAAAAAGAAGGTTAAAAAAATAAATAAAATTAAAAAAAAAAAAAAAAAAAAGTTAGAAAAAATGAATAAAATTAAAAAAAAGAATAAAAAAAAAAAATAAGTTAAAAATTAAAAAGAAAACAAGAGGGCCATAGTGGCCCTTAATCGCTCACCTGAATTAACAATCTAAAAAAGTTTTTCTAAGATTTGACCCAATGACCTAGTTTTGACCTAACTTGACCAAATTTCAAATTCGTCAAAGTTCTCATCAAATTATTCATTCTGTCCATTTTCAGGTTGATTGGGCTAAAAATATGGCCTCTAGAGTGTCCACAAGGATTTTCAAAGATTTGACCCTGTGACCTAGTTTTTGACCCCACTTGACCCAATTTCGAACTTGTCCGAGATTTTATGAAGATAATCATTCTGACAAATTTTCAGGTTGATTGGGCTAAAAATATGGCCTCTAGAGTGTCCACAAGGTTTTTCAAAGATTTGACCCCGTGACCTAGTTTTTGACCCCACTTGACCCAATTTCGAAATGGTCTGAGTATTTCATCAAGATAATCGTTCTGACCAATTCTGAGGTTGATTGGGCCTAAAAAATGGCCTATAGAGTGTCCACAAGGTTTTTCTTAAGATTTGACCCTGTGACCTAGTCTTTGACCCAACTTGACCCGATTTCGACCTTGTCAGAGATTTCATCAAGGTAAACATTCTGACCAATTTTCAGGTTGATTGGGCTTAAAATATGGCCTCTAGAGTGTCCACAAGGTTTTTCTAAGATTTGACCTTGTGACCTAGTTTTTGACCCCCATTGACCCAATTTCGAACTTGTCCCAGATTTTATCAAGGTAAACATTCTGACCAATTTTGAGGTTGATTGGGCTAGAAATATGGCCTCTAGAGTGCCCACAAGGTTTTTCTAAGAATTGACCCTGTGACCTAGATTTTAAACCCAGTTGACCCAATTTCTAACTTGTCCAAGATTTCATCAAGATATTCATTCTGACCAGTTTTCAGGTTGATTGGGCTAAAAATATGGCCTCTTATGTGTCCGCAAGGTTTTTCTAAGAATTGACCCTGTGACCTAGTTTTTGACCCCACTTGACCCAATTTCGAATTTGTCCAAGATTTCATCAAGATATTCATTCTGACCAATTTTCAGGTTGATTGGGCTAAAAATATGCCTCTAGAGTGTCCACACGGTTTTTCTAAGAATTGACCCTGTGACCTAGTTTTTGACCCCACTTGACCAACTTTCAAACTTGTTAGAGATTTCATCAAGATATTCATTCTGACCAATTTTCAGGTTGATTGGGCTAAAAATATGGCCTCTAGAGTGCCCACAAGGTTTTTCTAAGATTTGGCCCCGTGACCTAGTTTTTGACCCCACTTGACCCAATTTCGAACTTGTCCGAGATTTTATGAAGATAATCATTCTGACCAATTTTCAGGTTGATTGGGCTAAAAATATGGCCTCTAGAGTGTCCACAAGGTTTTTCTAAGAATTGACCCCGTGACCTATTTTTTGACCCCACTTGACCCAATTTCGAACTTGTCAGAGATTTCATCAAGATATTCATTCTGACCAATTTTCAGGTTGATTGGGCTAAAAATATGGCCTCTAGAGTGTCCACAAGGTTTTTCTAAGATTTGACCCCGTGACCTAGTTTTTGACCCCACTTGACCCAATTTAAAACTTGTCCGAGATTTTATCAAGATAATCATTCTGACCAATTTTCAGGTTGATTGGGCTTAAAATATGGCCTCTAGAGTGTCCACAAGGTAAATGTTGACGATGCACGACGCACAACGCACGACGGACGACGGACATCAAGTAACCCCAAAAGCTCACCTTGTGCACTTCGTGCTCAGGTGAGCTAAAAAAAAGACTGTAGCAGGGGAATATCTGCTGTATTTCCATCTAATATTTCTACTACCACCTGCCTGATGAGACCCTTGGAGGAGTTGAAACAGTCACCCTTTTTTAATACCAAAATCCTTTTTTAAACTCACCATAGCCCATCTTTAAGCCCTTAAAAATCAAACTTTTCTTGGAGGTCAACCCCAAACCCCCCTTGTGGAAGGGGGACACCCCCTCCAACACCCTCCCCCTCCTCGCCGCTTCGCGACTCAAAAGTGCCCTTTCAGGGCACTGTGCACCCTGCCCTTTTGGAAACCTAGCTGGAGCACTGTCAATTTATTTTATTAAAGCAGCATTGGAGAGTGCTCACTGATAAAAACAATCTACTTCTATACATATCTATTGAACTATACTTAAGACAACAGAGAAGTTAAAGGAAATGTTGCAACCGCAATATAAGTTTCAATTTGTTACAACATTTTAGTTACAATATCTGTATGTATGATAGGGATGTACATTTAAAAGGGAAATCTACATCCCCATTTTCATTTTTTTATGCCGCAATTTGTATTGAAAATTTCATACCATATTTCCTCTAATAATAACACACTCCAACACTACATTTTTATTTAAGAAAACCCACTTCAAATGCCTACATTTTAAGAACTTGTTGAGACTTCTGATCCAATTTGATGAGAATTTCCTCTAAACAATCATTTATATGATTTTTTAGAGGAAATTTACCTCAAATTAAAGAGAAAAGGGCCAGCCGCCTTAAAGACATGTTTAATGATATTTTTTTTTAAATCAGCTAACTCATTCTAAATAAAAGCTTCTCGACCATGTTATGTATAGCTCCTGGGAGCATTTGTTAGGAGAAATACAGTAATTATTTGAACAAAAGGACAATGAAAGTCCCTTTTTCTCACTGGGGTACAAACAATTCTATCAGCTAGGCTTCCATATTGTATGAATTTGAATGAAGATAAAGTTCAAACAAGAGGACCATGATGGTCCTATATCACTCACCTGAGTAATTCAACTCATAGCTTGTCAACCATGTTATAAATACCAGAGATTGTTTGGTGTACATTTAGGGTGGTTTAAAAGAAACAGTCTTTAATTTCATCCTACTGCAATTTGTCTTTTCAATTTTCAATGGCAAACAAAGTTATTGATGGAATTGAATTCTTTTGCCAACTTTAGTACACCTACACCTAAAGAATATCCCTGCCAAGTTTAAAATATGCCCAAAAGATTAGGTGAAGCTTAATCTTCTCTTAGATTTTGGCAATATGTTGACATTTCCAAAAACCATGGAAACCAGAGATTTTGATCGAATTAAATTATTTACAATTTTGGTACAGCTTCATCCAAGGAACATCCCTACCAAGTTTCAGCTTGAATGGTGGTTTAGGAAGGTAGAATTTTTTCTAAGATTTTCATCAATTTTCGGCCATTTTTCAACCTTTCTGTTTCCATTGAAACCAGAGTTTTTGGTGAAATTTAAATCTTTAAACAACTTTTGAAGAGCTTTACCAAAGTAACATCGCTGCCAAGTTTAAACTAGATTGGCCATGTGGTTTAGGAGTAGAAGAATTTTTGCTAAGATTTTTGTGAATTGCCTTTCTCTTACCATGGCAACCAGAGTTTTTACAGAATTAAATTCTTGTGAAGAGCTTCACCCAAGGAACATCCCTGCCAAGTTTCAGCTTGATTGGCCCATTGGTTTAGGAGCAGAAATTGTTGACTGACAGATGGACGGACGGTGGACGGAGGACGGACTGTGAATGATCACAATAGCTCACCTTGAGCACTTTGTGCTCAGGTGAGCTAAAAACCCACAACAACTAGGTTAATTTTTATTTTAGAATTATAATTTCTTCCTCCGTTCTATAATATTAAATCCATAATTTGGCAATATAGGGCTTACTTAAGATAAAAGTTAACTGGTTTGAGTAGAGAACAATATGGCATCCATATAGCAAAGAAATAGACACTATTTGTTTGTATCTTGATAGACAGTGATTGGGTTACACTTTATACTAAATATTAGACCTTTTAGATCTTAAACAGTTTTGGGGAAAGATTGTTTTCCTCTTTAGCCAAATCAACCAAAGCTCTGTATGAATTCCAGTTCCTGGCCTTAAGGACCATTACTGTGAAGTTTGGTTGAAATCTTTTGTTCCCTTTGGGAGATTTTTCTTTTTTAATAATTGCGGTTGAACATACAACCCCTTTGACACGATGCACTCTGATTAAGTAAACTACAAAAGGGACTTTCTTGATTTTTACTGAACAAGGTAAGAAACAGTCTTTGTAGATCGCTGAACATTGCTCTCAATGAGGAATTTATGAATTTCCATGTTGAAATTACAGGATTTTTTTACGAAGTGAGGTATCCTCCCAACCACTCCTTCACACACTATACACTTTCCTTTCCTACACACTTTGTAAATCAATGAATAAATAATTTTCATGATTGTACCCGAATTCCATTATTCTTCATCAATACATCCAAGCCTAAAAACAGCAGGAAGTTAGAGATATACAGGGTTTTCATTAGCATCCAAAAGCCAAGAGTAAATGACCCTTGAGTCAAAATTTCCTAGAGTCAAAAATGAAAATCTCAAAGAGTCAAACCGTGACAGAATCATGCACCCCCCCCCCCCCCCCCCAAAAAAAAATGAAATTTATAAAAAAGGATAAAAAATCATTTTAAGAGTATTGAAATAGATAAAATTAAGTCCAGATCATTTTTCCGAAGGTGCCTCAAAATAAACCCAATAATTAGTGGTTTATAAATTTTCACCCTCATAGTTAACCACAATGTCCAGTCATTAAATAACTACTAAAGAGCTTGATTAGACAAAAGACTTTTTTTTGTAAGTACAACAAAATTAAAGACTTTTGGAAGTTGCAAATGCAAGTAAAAGCTTCTAATGATTTTGGTTTTTCACAAAAAGAAGTAGAGTTAGACCACGAAAACCCATGACAATTCACAACTGATCCTCCTCTAGATGTTTATTGACTTAATATGTAGATACTGTTTAAATTATAGTGAAATCTTTCAAAAACATGTTGATTTTTGTGAATTGTGAAATCAGAGTTAAAGTAAAGGAGTTTTAGCTGAATTTCACAGGTGTCAAAAGACTGTCAATTACGATCGCCGATGCATAGCCGCTCATTGGAGTGTGTTAATTGCCAATCAAGCTAGGTGTTATTAGACCATCAATTATCTATTTTCCAATAATATGACACACTTCTAACAACCCTTGACGCACAGCTGCTAATTTTGAAGAGTCAAACTGACGCACCAGCTCAAATTTCCAAGAGTCAAAATTGCACCATTTTGGATTTCTGCATGTCAAAACCTGGGGTCCCGGGTCAAACGAAAACCCTGGATATAAGTACCAGCATCGGTGACAGAATGACTAATTCAAATTAAACAAGGGTGCGGATTTCCCATGCCCCAACTTGTCTGACACAGGCTTTTCTACTTGCGAGCAAGTACGTTTTTTCTATGCCACTTGTCTGTGGACAAGTAAATAGCAGAGCAAATCTTGATACTATACTAAAAAGAGCTTAGAGAAAAGTCATCCTTTTGTATGTATTAAAGGGAAGAAAACATTGTCTTTTATGATGAAATTGCTGGGTTACAGCATTTTCGTTAAAAACAATATTTCCTCAATGTTTATCTACCTTCTTTTTTGTTGACAAATTCATTTTGATCCTGGACAAGTAAGAAATCAGTTTTTACTTGTGCAGTGAAAAGTGGAGAAACTCTGTATTTCCACACCCCTGAATTTAAGTTATGATGTTTTGGGATTGTTTTGATATCAGGCGATATTACAGAAACTAATGCAGCTTCAATTATACTCAAGCTGTTGTAACCAAGCCTGCCAACTTTCTAGGTATATAGTTAGTGTGCAATTCAATGTACACACACTCATATCTAAACTTATCAAATCTTATGCAGAATTATCCAAATAACACAAAGACAACATCATTTCAAATCGATAGGCAGACAATTAGGTCTATGTGACATGATTAACAATCATGCCTGCCCCACTTCTTTTTTGCTATCAGAATATGTATCATACAGTACCGGTATGTGTATATCCTTTTGAGTTTGGATTGGTGTCAGTGGGTCTGTAATAAATGGTTCAGTAGCAACGACATAAGAGCACAGTTAGTAGGACATAGTGAAATTGCATAAATCACAGTATAGTAGCCGTACATGCGCTTATGTCACTCTATATCGTTTTCACTGTGCAAATACCAAGTTCAACACTTGGCAAGGACCTTTCCCTGGCGTTTTTGGCAATTCCATTTGCTGTCTCTATGATGGTTCTCACCATGTTCTAATCACGTTGCTATCTCATAGCAATTTTGTGCATGCTTAAAGAATGCATAGTGGTACCCCCTGTGTCGACTGGACCCACAAGGACCAACCAATGACACACTAGCTCTAACAGAAGCACCAGAGACTATATACTCATGTAGGGTAATCCTGCACGTCATACAATGCTGTGCAGCTATATGATGTTGTGTAAACTAAGAAAATTGCCGCTATACATAAAATCAGAATAACCTATTTTATCAAAATCAAATTCCAAAATTCGGTCATTCCATCATTTGAAACAAAAAAGTTCATATTATTAAAGTAAAAAGATTCCCATTTTTGTCCTAGTGTTTTTCATTTTAATTCTAAGATTTAAAGGCATTAAAGTTAGTTCTTTCCTGCACTGCATAGGTTTAGCTAACGAAAACTGCATTGATAAACACAACAGTGTCTCTGTTCATCACCAGCACGACAGTGTCTCTGTTCATCACCAGAGTGTGTAATTTCAGTCACATTTTGTTCAAAATAAAATGTCTTTTACATATCCAAAATTGGTATTTGAGTTTGGTTGTGTACTGATTTTCTGTGTACATGTGATATCTTTACACAAATTTTGTACTTGACTTTCTTAAGTGCGCAGGATTGCACTGTATCTTTAACAGGGACTTCCAAACTTTAAGAAGGGACCCAAGCATCACAAGGACTGCACATTGCTGGGACTCCACATTGCTGGAGTTTGACTAAAATCCCGGGGAGGCACAATATTAATTAAAAATCTACACAAATACTATGACAGCATGCTTAACATACTAGAAGCATCTACAGAAACAACAGACTTTACTGGCATGCTGAGAAAAATCTAAAATTGGAATTTGTTTTTTGTTACCAGGACCTTGCTTGTGCTTCGTCCAAACTTTGGTCGGTGATCGTCATGATTTGTTGTAAAATGTCCCCAATTTCTTGTTTCCTCTGTTCGTTTGGTTCATCGTGTCCCGTTTGTCCCATGTTATATCCCTGATTCATGTTCATTCCAGCTCCACCGTTGTTCATCGTGCCGCTGGGATGCATCATTCTCTGATCGTCCATTTTTTATCCAAACACAAAAATGCAAGTTTTTAAAACGAATGTTCGGGGGTCGATCCCTTTTTCAATGTAAGAAAGTTTGACTAGTAATCGTTTATATGCGGCATCCGTGTTTCAGACGCCAGCCATTTTAAAACAATGAAGCATTTAATCACCAATCTAAACAAAACAATGACAATTTCGGTTCACTTCATTCTCGTAATGGCTGCCGATGTGCAGTCATCTACATTTTCCGGTCAAATCAACCAATCAAATCACGCAAAACAAGGTCATGCCCTGAATCTATTTGTTCTGACCAATGAAAACACAGAAAGGGTAATTATTACAGCTGAGGCTGATAGGAAGGGGACCAAAGGTTTTTCAACTCTTTTTGGGGGGGAAGGGGGGGGGGGGGGGGGGGGGGGGGGCGGAGAAGGATGGCACATCTCGTGAGTCTGTCCTGACCCTACGTTACATAGACTATCGAATTACAGAATATAGAACCGGAATATCTTCTTCTTCTTCTTCTTCTTCGTCTGAATTCGTTTATTTTTTTTATTTATTTGTTCGCTTTAGCTAAAAAAATGTCAAAAAATATATGATTGATATGACTTAAGCCGTTGTTTTCCTTTTGTTTTTAATCTCATAACTATAGGCGCCCTACAAATATCCGTGTGATAACATCCCATATGATATCATTTTGTGATATCACATGGATATTTTTTTAACATTGACGTAAGCGTTTATTTTTAGAAACTTGCATTTCTGTTAAAACATCGACGTAAACAAGGCAAATTGAGGTTATAAGATAGATAAAATTACATACTTAGTGTTCTATATCATCGGAAAAATATCTAACTCGGTTGTGGGAATTGATAATTGTCTCGGCAGAGCTTCGACAATTATCAAATTCCCGCAACCCCGTTACATATTTTCTTACAAAACACTTGGTATGTATTCATCTGTGGCTATTAAAATATCATTTCCGTTTAAAGGAATGAAGATCGGCAACATTGCAATATTTCTTTTACGCGGTTTATTCAGTAATGCATTCGGCAAACATATCCGTGCGTTCAAGATAAAAACGTTCTCGAACCGTTAAACCAATTTGCACGTGTGCTCACGCTCTTAGCTGGAAGCAATTTCTGAACGTTTTGGTACCGTGAACGCAGGACTGTCATTCTAGATGTGACTGCCTTAACGAGCTATAGCTCAAGGGAAACAACTGCACTTAGTTTTTCAATTAAAGACGACGAAGTTAAGTCCCATGAAAACGAATTTTCATTTTGAATCTCTTCCGGTCAAGAATTACTACATTGGATCCCATTTTTTCGGTTAGAAAATTGTTACACTCTCTTGATTAAATTCCATATCGTACACGTCTAT